>APFE030886129.1:1891-24609 GCA_000404065.3 Pinus taeda
ACTTGTACGACGTGCCACGTGTCCCTGTTTCAACCTTTGGCTCTGAAAAATATATACAAGAAACTACAATCCATCCTCTTTTTGTGCCTTCTTACAAAATTTCCATCTGACGCTCAGAGAGAAAGTTATGATGATTTTCTCCAGGTTACCTGTTTGGAATGTAATTTAGGAGTCTGCAAAAAAACCAACTTCCTCAGATCATATCTCCGCAAATATAGCGTGAAAAGCTCTAAAATTCAGAAAAGAGGTTAAGTGCGATTTCATCTCAAATGGGTTTTTTTTCACTTTTGAAACGTTGCAGAAAAAAAAAGTTATAGCGAAAATTCCATGATGACCTATTTGGAGAAGTGAAACCCTAAAATCCAAAGCTCTGATACCAAATGTTATGAAACTAGCTCACAAAAAGATAGGAAAGATAGATCAACGCCTTAGGATTCAGCCTCTTTGAGGGGGCAACCTCCTTTACATTACACAAATGAATGATTCTTGGATGATTCAAATGACAAAACCTCCTTTCTATATATAGGAGTCTAAGGAGACACAATATAACCCAACCGACCCTCACATATATATAAGGCCACAAAAATAACAATAGAGGGATTCTATGGGGCACAGTAATAACAATATGGGGACAATAGGGGCACAACAATATTGATAAGGGATACAACTACAATAGTAATGGGGTAATCACTAGTATGATAGGGACCTAACAGGGGATGAGGTATTTGAACTTATGATACTAATGGTCTAGAAGGGGGAGAAAGGAAGGGATAATAAGGATTGCGTATTGGCGGAGCCACATAGGAAGTTGAAGCATTACTACGTGTAGTTTCATTACAAGGAGGGACATACATATAAGACTTCTAAATAGGTTTGAATATGATGTATTATCTATTACACATTAAAATGGGTGTGAGTAAGAAAAAGGTTATATGGCATATAAATATTCCCATATGAATGTAATCTAAATGTAGGACATTTAGGACTATAATTATTTCCATATATAGTAATCCCAAAAATGTAATGCATTTGACCATATGATGCAGAAGTAGATGTGACTAGAAGTATTACCCCATATGTAGCATGGGATGTTGTTAGTTGATCTCAATAGGTGGAAGCAAAACAAGGGTAGTGTGCATAAACAAGATAAATTAAAATGCAAAGCCACACAATACAATAATATTATTGGTCTCTACTATATACATACTCAGTTGTGGTATGATCTAATTATTTCCTATTACAAATGAAGAGGTTGAGATATTACTCAACCATCATCTCACATTTTCCTATTGACTAGTCACTTATACAATACATATTTAAAATAAAAGTTGGCCTAATATTCTAACACCAATGGAATGAATCTTATTTCCAATTTAAGGTGATTTGGGTGGAGAAGGTGGAGTAGGATTGCAACTAGGACTATTTGGCCCTCTCATTAAATTACACTTGTCCCTTGCTTGATCATAAGGAGAGATAAGACCAAGCCTTAGAAATTAACTAATGTAAAAATATTTGTCATGGAGACGCGTAATTTATGAAGAAAATACAAGGGAAGGGTCTTGTTATTGTAGCGAGGTTTATTAAATATCATGAACCACATATCCATTCATTGTTCTTTCCATGGTTGTGATGTGCAACAATCCTAGCAAAGATGACTCTTTCTTTGATAATGGGTGAGTTGGTTCTAGTTTCAATAAACAATTAAACAATCATCTCTTTGGTTGTTTGTAATTATTTCACCTCTTCCTTACTAATCCCAGTGAGGTAGTACTCTCTCTTCCTCTCCCTATATATATCTATGTATGTGTTGTATAATTGGCTAGGGGCATGGTTAGTAGAAGAAACAATGCTATTAGGCATAGTGGTATAGATAATGGAAGCAACAATGCTATGGAGCATGGTGGGGGGGTTAGGTTTTGGTCCATACTAATAGAAAAAAAAAGCGTATAAAAAAATAACAGAAAATTTAAAAATATATAAATTTGTATAAATTATCAAATATAAATATGAAATTTGAAATAAAAACTACATAAAAATGAGAAGTCCTTTATTAAATATATTAGATGGCCTCAACTAAATTGTAACTATGTAATCATAACATACAAAGTAATTTTTTTTTTAATTCGTAAATAAAAATATACAAACACAATTTAATCTAATATACATTTCTTTCATTTATAAAATCAACCTGCAATAATTTCCTGTGTAATTTTGTAAGAGTTCGAATTATTTAAATAAACATTCTTATATTGGAAAGCTCTTCATACACCCATTCTATTAACCATTTTTCTTTCTAAATTTTAACACACAATACTCTAACAATATTTGTTTTATAATGAAAAGAATACAAAGAATTATCCATGCAATAAGTCTTAAGTGGACTATTCAAAAATCATGAGAAATAAATGAATTAAGATTACCTCTCATAGAAATTATTATACATGAATGACTTAATTAACTCACTTGAATCCCAAAATAATATCTAATAAAATTAAAAAACTAAACCATTAAATATAACACTAATAATATATATCTCCTTCAATATCTTAGAATAATAATACATATATTCTTTCTCTTTCGATATATGTCCATGATTCAGACTACGACTAAGAATCTAAACAATTTTGCCAATTTTTTTTTGTTAATGCCATATGCCCTATGCTTCTGATTTTTAAGGAAATGAGATAATTGATTTATTTGTTGTCGCCGTCGTACAAAATAAAGTCAACGCCTTCACCTGGCAGCTTTTGGACATCATCGCCATCGTTCCGAGCATTCTAATTATCGGGTTGAAGAAAATCGAGTATCGACTGGTTCAACTCCGTGGGTTTCTCCAGCGGAAGAGCATGCCCACAGTTTTTTATCACGACAAGATTAGCCTTCTGTCCAATATGCCTGCAAATATTAGAGGAAACTTAACTTAACTTGTTTTACTGAATATGAGCAATTGGTTTCTGATTTAAGAAAATAAAAGAATTTGACTAAGGAGCTTGTTACCTTTCTAAAGCATAGGCCTCTTCCAACCTGAAAATTCTATCCTTCTCGCCCCAAACTATTAGAACGTCCTGTTCGATTTTAAGAAATTAAATTCCAATATGTCACTTCAAAATATTTGGAGATCTTGTGAGAGTATCGAATTTAGTATATGGCTAAGAAACCAACCTGGTTTATTTTAGGTAGTGCCTGCAAATTCTTCGAACCGATGAGTATCCCATCCAGGAGCTGTGCCTTCTGCTCTCTGTTTCGTTGCATAGCCTTAGGAGAATTGAAATTCAAACACAAAGAATTCCAACATTATTTCAAGATAACATTTCCCCGAAACAATCCGAATGACAATCCATAAACATGAACATTATTTTGTATGTATATGTATGTGTATATGTATATATATACCTGCCATATATCTTCACATACGAAAGCAATAATCCAAGGCATCTTGTAAAAGCAGATATTCATGGTGGTTTTCCAGCCTTTCGCACTGTTGGGAAGGAGGACGTCTTTGATGTCGGACAAGTCCAATTCTCGGAGAAGACGATCGCTAGTCGAAGGCGTGACGCAAATTCCAGAGTTGATGATAATTAGGCGTTGGACGAGATTAGGGTATTTGTGCGCCATCCAGAAGGCAATGAAGCCACCGTAGCTATGCCCCACGACGATCACGTTTTCGATCCCGAGAAATTCCACCATATTCTTCATGCACTCTGCTTGGAATATCTCACTCCGCTCAGAGCTCGTCGTGGTAGAGTCACCAAAGAATATGAGGTCTGGGATGACGAGATCGAAATGCTTTCCGAGGTTGCAGATTTGGGTATCCCACCCGATCAGCCCATCGGCCGCGAAACCGTGAATGAGAAGAAGAGTCGGCCGCTGATTCTCTAAATTGTGAGGTTTATTCTTCTGTAAAATCCAGCAGCGCAGGGAGGTGCCATCGTTTAACTCTATCTGTACAGACTTTAAGCCCAGCCAGATCCAGTGAGCTCGCCTCCACAATGTCATGAATTCGAAAATACTGAATCCAAACAGTCCTCCAAACAGTCCTCCAAACAGTCCTCTCATTTCAACTGTGGATTGATGAAATTCACTAGATAACTGAATCTCGGTCCAATAGAAATAATGTTTATGTCTCAACAACCAAATGGCGGACGAGAGTAATCAAACTTCACTAGTACAAGGCCGTAGGGTCGTTGAATCCATGTAGACTATAGAATATTGGGAAAATATTGAATCCATCTAGAGCGTAGTTACCAGATTCTAGAGCGTAGTTACCAGATTCGACTGTATCAGTTACCAGATTCTAGAGCGTAGTTACCAGATTCGACTGTATCAGCGAAAAGGAATTCCAATATTGTTTGGTTCTCCTTAATTATTATAAAAAAATCGATTCGTTTTCATATACCTAATTATTACTCATCAAAACTGAGGATGGGAGATAATAGTGATTTATTAATAGTTTTAGCGTCACCGAAACCATAAAAGAACATTAATAAATTGCTCATATTCATCCTAACATAGAGCCAAAATAAGAGTCAACCTCATATTCATCTACTAAGATTGTTTGTAGATTTTACAGACTGTAAAATATTTTGATTAAGATTGTTTGTAGATTTTACAGACTGTAAAATATTTTGATATAGACTCGTTAATTTTTTTAGAATGGAAAACTACCTATTATCTAATTATTTTATTTCGGTAATAGTATCTCATTAGAATTTGATAATTATAATTCATTTTTTATTATAAGATGATAAGAGTATTAGAAATATTTGACCAAAGTTTAAAATAAAGTTAAAATCTCTTATTAACGATTAAATAGATATTATATTGTTGTTGGATATATAGTGATAATTGTATAATTTTTTTATATTAGTTCAAATTATGGTAATTTCACTTTATCATGTTTTTCATGGTAAGTTTATTTCTATCATCTAGGAATTAAAGAGCCCTTTGAGTAAACTAGTACTAAGGCGTCTTTATAGATGACTTCCTATTAAAATTCGATTTTTATATATATATGTATAGTATATATTATTTTGTTAAGCTTGGTAGGACTCTCCAATTTTCATGTCCATTACATACCCCACTTACAGGGGAAGGTAACCCAAGATTCTGAACCCGAAACTTCGGTTCAGTTGAGACTTTCATTTCCACGGCCACTACCGCTTGAACTACCCCATGCGGACAACAATAAGAAAATATATTATAAATAAGTTAAAATAGAAATAATAATTAGAAATTATTTGATTAAATAATTTTTTGACAATTAAATAAAAATAATTAGGTAAAAAAAATTGGTAATTAACTATTTTAAATTTGAAAATTAAAAATAAATATTCATTAATTGAGAAAAAGTTAAAGAGAATTAAGAATCCCATTAAAAAATAAAATAAGAATTAAGAAAATTTGAAAATATAAATATAAATGAGAATCAATTAATAAAAACATGTGTGAAAATTAAATTTAATTATTAAATAATAACAATCAGAATTAGTAAAATTAATGAGAATTTTAAATGAAATAAAGGACTTTAAAATAAATGGTAAAATGGATGAGAATTTTAAACGAAATAAATGACTTCAAAATAAATAGTAAAATTTGAAAATATAAATCTAAATGAGAATCAATTAATAAAAACGTGTGTGAAAATTAAATTTAATTATTAAATAATAACTCAGAATTAGTAAAATTAATGAGAATTTTAAATGAAATAAAGGACTTTAAAATAAATGGTAAAATGGATGAGAATTTTAAACGAAATAAATGACTTTAAAATTAATAGTAAAATTGATGAGAATTTTAATGAATAAAAGACTTTAAATAAATTGAATAAGAATTAATAATTTTTAAAAAATAATAGTTAAAGGGTCTAAATTTCAAGGATGAATAATGAAATATTAGGTTTAAGGCATTTAAAGGGATTTAACTTGAATTTGATATTACTAATCTAGTGGAATATAAAAACAATTAATTAATTAAAAAAGAATTAATAGAGAATAAGAATTAAATAAATAATAAGATTAGGATTGGTTAATAATAAAGCTATATTTTTTATCGTTTTTTTTAAGATGACCCAAATTTTAATTAAAGAATAATTAATTTAACGAAACTTAAAACTAGAATATTTATAATTAAAAGAAAAGGAAGGCTCAAAGAGGAAACAGGTAATTAAAGTCTAGAAGGTAATCAAGAGAGGGTTAGGGATCAATATGTGAGATGGTAGATTACGAGTTTCCAAGTTTAGCTAAGCATCTAATCATCCTCTCTATTAATGTTATCCTCTCTATTAATATTATTAGTGCTTTTTCTAGATTTCTCGAATAATTCGAGAGTTGTAGAATGGTATAGAGGCTATGGTTTTTGATTGATAGAAACAAATTAAGTTCTTGGATTTAAATGATTCTTCGACTATGGAAGTCTTTGAAAGATGGTTATGGTTAGTATCAACTATGTGTTCCATGAGGTGGGCTTGGAATGAACTACCAATTTGGCTGATGTAGGAAGAAAAGGGCATCTCGTAAACCCTTGATCCTTTCTTGGGATTTGATATGTCTTTGGCTCACAAGAGTAATTGCTTGAGGGTTTTATGAGGTTTAAATAGGGTTTTATATTTTTCTTTGCCAAATTCTTCACAATAAGATCAATGGTTCCTTTAATGTATGGGAGGGTGACCTAGCCACAAGAGGAAGAGCAATCCAAATTGGAGGATCTAGCATGAGAAACATAATGGAAGGCTTTAAAGATCTTACCACAATAGCCACTTGCTTTGAAAGCCTTGAGGAGATGGGATTTTTTCGTTGAACGAAACTAGGGAGAGATTTTTAAAGCTCTCAAGATGAGGGTTTTGAGAACACCTTAGGAATGGGTGGTGACGAGAAAGGGTGTGGAGATAAAGGTCACACTCAGTCTTTTTTCTTCTATAGACTTGCACTGTGATATAATATTTTTTATTTTATTTTGGTTTCAAAATAATTATAAAGAATTCAATAATCAATGTAGTGGTGAATAAAATAATTCAATTCCCACTTTAAATTTACATCAAATTTGTGTAGAGAAATAAAGTAAATGAAAGTTTTTAATATTAATTTATATTTTAGTTTTTTACACAATAGAGATATTGTTGACGGTGGTGGACCCAGAAACATGTCACGGGATCTCCCTGGTAAGAAGTCCCAATTAGACCTCAAACTATTTGGTGTAGGAGTCCCAACAATGAGTTATATGGTAATGTCTTCACAACGATTTTTCAAAGAGGCAAGTAAGATAACTCTGTTGGTAGCAAGGGTGCGATAGCCACAGCGAGCCAAGGAAGGTGCATGAGAGGTTCTAACACATGGGGGTTGAGATGGGTGCACCCCTTGGAAACCTCTGATAGCACAGAGTTAAGAAGGGAACAAATGAGCAAAGAAACATCACAACATGGAAGGTGAGTTAGCAAACAATCCAAAGTGATGTTAAACCAACAACACATTTCAAAAAGATTCATACATACATACACAAATAGCTATAAATGCATGTGTAAGTAAACATATACATATATTATTGAGAGTAAATCAGATAGCATAGAATACAATAGAACATATGCATGAAATGTGTTGGCTCTTGTTATATTAAGAAGTGTAAGTTCCAATCATATAATACAACCACATCTAACCACTAGTTTTGATAGCAGAATGTTACATCCACAACTGCTTACTTCTCCAAAGAGATGTACTAGCAGTGGAGAAGCCAAGGCTCGTTACACTACTATCAAAGCTCTGTCCAAGATAGTCTTATCAGAAGCTTGGCTGACCAAAATCCCTTACAATGAGTTACGAGGGACTATTTATAGTAAAGAGTGGGGTGACCCTTTCCATTCCCCTTTGTGATAGTTCAACTACCCTCATGACTCTTCATCTACTCTATAAATTTTACATCCAACTATCGACACTTGACTTATACTTGACTTACACTTGACATGAGATTACATTACAATGCACATGTACCCATGTGAGAGAAATGGCTTGAGCAAGCCATGCTAGACATCACTATGACTTACACAACCATGGAAGTCCAACTCCTCAACATCCCTGTGTTGATCAACAGTAACATACTCATGCCAAGATCGATACTCCGCGATGGTGTCTGTGTGCTCCAAGGTGAAACCATTCTGGAACCTAACTCTTACTTCCATAGCATCTAGGTACACTGCTCAAGCTCCTCTGTCAAACTCGTCTATAAGCATGTGCATGATTGTCCTCAATGCAATTGGACCAACAACATACTTGTGCATGATGGCTTCACTGATGGGCAAGTCTAGGTTTGTGGCGATGCACATCAACTCGTCAAAGTACGAGTCAATTTGTAGTCGAACCTCTACCTTTGTATTCACCTAGGTGAGAGTCCCAATAGATGGGATCACATGTGCACACACCACAACATCCATACTCTTGAATACATGTGCATCGGAATCCTGCATACTAGTGATGAGATGCAGGAGCTCTTCATAGTTTGAGATTTCACTCTAGATACATGCCTTTAGCTCGACCACACTAGCCTTCATCATCTTAGGTAGGTGAAGCAGGGCTCCCTTGTATATCATCGTCCATGTTTTCATGTAATCAACAACAACATGCAAGTTCGCCAAGATACATGCTCTTCTAGAACATTGCTACTGCCATCCGTTAAGATGGATGACTGTCTTATGCATGCTGCCAAACTTGGAGTACGAAGCTCACATAACTGTGTCAAAGGACAATACTTTATCTAGCATTTCCTTCTTTAGTTTAGCTTGGGCGAACACTGTTACCAACTCTCCTCCTTGCTTGGTTGTCTGAAGTTATTTAATCATTCACTCATTCACAGCTATTAGAAAGCGAACACTTGAGCTAGTGGCTTCGCCATACACTCTGGTCACATCGACCAAGGCTACTGGATGTTTTTGCACGTCAGACAAGATTACTCGTTCCTCAACTTGCAAAGTAGATGTATGATCATCAGGAGTCGACACTCTATGAGACTACACAACTCTATGTTGATACTCGTCAAATGAGGTATTGTGCATATCTCCTTCCAGATGATCTCTAAGCATTTCAATGCCCCCTCGGTCGCTTGAGACTTGCTCATCATATGGATGCAGCGAAGTAGGTAAGTCGACCTCTTGGTAGTGAGGCATAAGGTCAATGTCATGTTCCAATTCTCATTGCTTCATATATGTATCCAACTGTTGAAGTTCTTTCTCTATCTCACGAGCGAAATCCTTCTCCAAAGATGGCTCATTCTATCTTCCTGACACCAGCTATTCTAATGAATCCACCACCTATACAGGAATTTTTTCATCTGTTTGCACATGTTGTGCCCCTTTTTTTACCTGTTTCTATTACGATTCCCCCTCCTGCTTGTGCATCTCTTATTCCTTCCGGAGTTTCTCCTTCAGCTCATGCAACTCCTTCTCTATTTCCTCCATTCTTCTCTTCTCCCTCTACCTCTGCATGATTCGATTTTCACGTTGATGCCTCTTCACCTTAATAGCCATAATTGCATCCTCTAGCAATGGATCTCCTTTGAACTTGCAGATTTGCTCTTCCTCCATGCAATCGACAATATTCCTCTTGCCCTTGTCATGTACTGGTATGCTTGCCTCTCCTGCTGCTGGTGCTGGTGCTGGTGCTCTTCAGGATGATGCTTCATGTGGTTTCAGTAACCACTCCACAACGAAGCCGACCTATTCATTGGGTTCGAAGAAACTGTAGCAATATCTCCATGGGTCCTATTTCGCCCAATAAAATTCCCTATGGATCCAATTGAACTATACTCTCACGCAGTGATCCTTCACATGACAATGTGGGTCATACAGATTGTAACTTTGGAGGTTGAATGGATACTTCTTAATCTATATGGCTTCGACATCCGCTTGCTTGAAACTCTGAAACTTGTATAAACCAATCTGCAATGGAAGAGTGGGCCAAGGTACCTTCCTCTTCCAGTGCAATCTAGCTTTCAATCGCGTAGAGATTTGATATGTTACTTCTTGCATGACGAGTATGTCGAAGTCAAACTGTGGTAGAACATGCAGAGACTTCTCCATGTTGAACATTCATATGAAGGTATCATATGGAGAGGCACCAAATCAGTGCCTTGATTGCTTCCTTCAACATGAAGGGTGGATCCTGTTCAAATATCATGTTTTAAACTAGGGTGAGAAAATGATCGGACAATTGCGTGATTACTCCTCTAAAGCTACATTTGGACAACAACTTACAATATGTGTTCACATCAGTCTCCGTCATTGACCATGCCCACTCCAAGCCTCGGAACTCCTGTTGGGTACAAATGACATCTAAGATGTAGGCGGATAGGTAGATCTCTGCTTTCATACCTCTGAGTGACTGTTGAGCTTTCATTACCTCTTCCTTTAGTTGATGAGCAACCATGCTAGCCCAACTGCCTAGTTTAGTCTCTCTAGCCAGTTGGTCCAAAGCGATTACCCAACTTTGTGGGAAGATTTTCATGATTTCTTGGCCACATAGTTGACATGAGAATATGACTAATTATTGATATGCCTTCTACAGTATCTTCATCTTATAGATCTGGTTGGGTGTCATCCTGAATCTAGCCGGCTCCTTTACCGAGTTCTTCAGAATGTCTCTGGAGTTGGCACTACTGCTAGGTAAGCTGAAAGGAGTCTACATGATAGTCACGGGCTTCAACATCTGATACATATCATCATAATCATATGCATAGAAGGTGGAAATATTCATCTTGCTGACACTGCTCAGAGTCATCGTCTCAGGATCAGTGTGCAAGACGATTTAGTGTATCATGTCCATGCATGGGAACACGGGGTATGTGCATGAAATCTGGTACAAGTTGGACTTGTGAATGTTCACATACACCTTACGGCCTTCAAGGTTGTTAGGATCCCATATTGTCTATTTTTGACCCTATATTTTGTCATAATATTACCCTTTTCAACTCATAGTTGAAAGCCTTTGTTAGTATGTTGACCCAATCATTCTAAAGGTATACAGTAACTCTTCTCATTACTACATGTTTAATTATTCAACACATAGTCATGCTATCTTTATAATTGATCCTTGAAGCTGACTAAGTTGCTGAACAATTGTTGAAACTGCCTAAAGTTGGCAGGACTATATTTTGCAGTTGCTGAAACAGCGGAAACAGCACGAACCTTGAAGCTGAAACAACGGAAACAGCATGAACCTCGAAGATGAAACAACAGAAACAGTACGAACCGTGAAGCTGAAATAGTGTGGACAACATATGAATCTCAAGGAGATAGTTGAGATTTGTGTACCAGAATTGCGACAACAAAGGAATCCGATCGATCTGAATAAAGTGTTACATGGTCGTAACGATCATAATCCACATTACTGTAGCAACATTCTATTAATAGGAATTGATTTCCATATTTTTGTACAAAGGGTTGAACTAGAATTTATACTGAAAATCTTTTGTAACAGATGTCTCCTCTATAAAGAGGAGACATCTACATTAGAGAGGGGATCGACAGAGAACAAGCTGTAACACAGGGATTGTAGCGGAAGGACAAGACTGAATCTTTCTTGTAATATGGTATATTTACGGATGAATAAAATTCTTTTCTAAGTATTTTAACTTAGTTTTTGTGTCCTAGGGAATCTTGTGAGAAGGACAAGGCCCACCTTCATCACAAGATTCACCCATCTTCTTTCTGTTGTGTGTTGTGTGTGTGAATTCTGTTTATACCTCATTTATGAGCACCACTTCTGATGGTAATTTACTTTTGCTAAGACTCTGTTTTTCTTTACGATTGATGTTGTACATGAGTGCCTCACCGGTGATTAGGATTTACAGAGTGTAATGGTGAGCTAGATAAACAGGGGCAGGTGCTGAATGTTCCTACTCTGAGGGATAGGGTCCTGATCCTTTGTTACATGACAAGCCATTGTTTCCTTTTTGCAAGATTTATTTTATTTAATCAATTCTCCGTTCTTATTTAAATCATGCAATAGATTATAACTGCTGTAACATAGAGTAGAGGTTTAACAAGGTGTGGATCATTTATACTACAGCGTTTTAATGCTCTTAAAATTAAGTACATACAATACGTAGTCACCTTTGAAATAATCAGGCTTTCCCGGGTTGACAATTCATGTGGCACTCGACTGCTTAAATTGATAAGCAATTAAAGTGACCAACATATTGGTGCCGTTGCCGGGGAAGGCGACTGTAGATTTTAAAAGTATTAATGAATTTCCTTTAGATGTACAGGTTGCATGAAAGGACGCAGGAAAGTTAACCCTACAGGTGGCAGGAGAAAAGGTAGAGGAGGAAGAAAAACTTTCATTGACGACATTATTTCGAAAGCGGAAACATCACAGAAGGTAAGCTTTCGGAGGCCACAGACGCAACACTCTCTCCAAACACACTACAAAACGGAGGAAGTATTGGGACCGGAAAGGGCCTAAGAGACAATAGAACAAGTTGAGGAGTCAGTGGAAGACATTAAGGAACTAATAGAAGATATTGAAGTTGAGGAACCGGTTCAGAAAGTGTTGAAGACCGAGCAAGTGAGATAGGGGAACAACCAAATGAAGGAAATAATGAAGGACCCTTTGGTGGAGGAAGAAGAGAAGGAAGAGGGGAAAATTCCCTCTCCACTTTAGAATTCCCTATTGAAGATCTTCCTAGAGGGGAAACCCATATGAAGAACATTCCATTATCAGCTTTACCTAATTTCCATGGTTTATCTTCTGAAGACCCTGATGAATTTTTGTTTTAATTTGATATATTGTGTAGGAGTTATGATTATGTGACTAATCCTTAAAAGTTGAAGTTATTTCCAACAACATTAAAAGGAAATGCATTAAGATGGTTCATGAGCCTCGGAAGACATGTGATCACAACTTTGGATCAAATGAAAGTAAAGTTCTTGGCCAAATACCAAGACTATTGCCGAAAAAGAGAAAGGAAGGAGGAATTATTCAAGATGGTTCAGAAGAAGGACGAAAATCTGTAAGACTTCATGGAAAGACTACAGTATAATTTGCAGTGATCTGATCATCCGAATATGAGTAAGGACATTCTTAAGTCAATACTGTTAAAAGGAGTATGAGATGATTGTTTAGATATGTTGAATATGCTTGGAAAAGGAGAGATATCTAAGGAATCATATGATGAGATTGTAAACCTCTGTAAGAGATGTTCAAGAGGAGCAGAAAGTAGACCAAAAAGCAAAGGTAATACATACGCAAGAGTCCAGAAATCAGCAAGTGGAGGAGCAACACAGGCTGAAATAGGTAACTTACTTGAAGAATTTAAAACTGAAAGGTTAAGCTCTTTTGCTTCACAAATTTATACCTTGCAGGTTAGAAAGAAGCAGGAGGAAGCAGAAGCTGCTTTGGCTATCTTCTGCTCTAAATGCAGAGAAAAACACCCGTTAAGGGAATGTCCACTGGATAAGGTACCAATTTGCACCATTTGTGAGAAGGACCATGAGACTCAACAATGCCCTTCTTTGCCAGGAATAAAAGCAGCACTGCAGCCAACTGAAGAAGAAGCTGCTGTAGTGTACTTATTGACACAAAGGAGACAATGGAAACCACGAGGACAAGGTACGAATTCTAACATATCATTTAATCGTTGGAACAATCATCCTCCTTTTCAAACAAATTACCCGCCCTTGAATCAATACCCACCCTCTAATCAAATGAATTTCCCACCCATGCAACAACCAAATCCCCCTTTTGTTGATCCTACAATATGGAATCCCTGGGCACTACAGCAATCCTATTTTAATCAATGGAACCCAAATTGGACAGCTCAGCAGATTCCATTTCCAAACCAATTTCCCCAGTGTCAGCAGTCTCTCTCCTTACCATCAAATTCTCCACCGAATAATCAAACAATGAGACCCCAGCTGCCCGTGCAACCTAACCCACCCCGAAGTAACAATAAAGCTCTGTAGGTAATTGATATTCAAAACCAACCTGTTTTCCCTATGCAATGAAATGATATTCATTTATGCTTTGGAAGGATAGTTGAACCCATAATTGATGACATTACTTCTTCTGACTCTGATAAAGAAGAAACTGGAAAAGAAAAGTCATCTAATAACAATTCTGAAACAGTTGAATCATCCTCTAATAAGACTGCTGAAACAGTAGAGCCACCATTTCCTGAACGTCTCGCTCTTACCAAAACACTTGAGCTACCTTCTTTTAACCTTTTAGGAGAATTGCAGAATTTATATGTTAAGATTACACTCTTACAAGCACTAAGAGATGTACCAATTTATGCTAGAATTGTTAGAGATATTTGTATTAAGAAACCTGGAAGAAAAGCTAAAGATCCCCTCACAGTCCATGTGATGGGTGATCTAGTTTCTCTAATGTTAGGTAAAAACCCCCCTGTGAAATATGGTGACCCTGGTCATCCTACGGTCACAGTGCAGGTTGGAAGAACTTTTGTTTCTAGAGTTCTAGTAGATCTAGGTGCCGCAATAAACATTATGACACTTGAAACCGCACAATTATTGGAGTTAAATAATATAATTAGGGAAACCCCAATCATTCTAGAGCTAGCTAACCGCTCCACAATCAAACCTGAAGGAGTCATTAAAGACTTGATAATTTCAGTTGAATCCTAGAACTACCCAGCTGATTTTGTTGTATTACAAACTAAAACAAAGTTGGGGGGTCATCCATTGATTTTAGGGAGACCTTGGCTGGCTACATCAAATTCCTTCATCAGCTATAGATCAGGCTCAATGATAATTTTGAATGGATGTGAAACCAAGCAGCTTACTCTTTACCCTCATGCTACACCTATGATTGATAATGATAATTCTGTATGGTTAGATTATGAGGATGATGAGACCCAGCCCATTTTGACTATCGGACAAGCTTTAACTCTTAAAGATTCAACCAAGGATGAATTAATTAGCAATTTTATTTTTGAACCTTCTTCGATTAATTCTGAAATATATGATCACTTGACTACAATCTTGAATCCTAAATCTCAACAAAACTTTAAAACAAGAAATTTATCCCATACACTAGCTGGCATCTCCTCCAAAATTATAACAGTAGAAATCGAGCTTGGGAAAACAATAAATATAAACCCTGACCTAACAGATGCTAAAACACAGCAGTTAATGAAGCTACTCCGTGAGAATAAAGAAGCATTCGCATGGGATTACACAAATATGAAGGGAATCTCTCCTGAATTATGTACTCATCGTATTTATATTAAAGAGGGATCTCATCCAGTCTGTTAACCCCAACGACGAATGAATCCCAATTTAAGGGAAATTGTGAAGGAAGAACTTCAAAAATTGCTGAATGCAGGATTTATATATCCTATATCTGATAATGAATGGGTTTCCCCAATAGTAATTTTACCTAAGAAAAATGGGAAATGGAGAGTGTGTGTAGATTATAGAGCTCTAAATAAGGCCACTCAAAAAGATCATTTCCCTTTACCATTTATTGATCAGGTACTAGACAATTTGGCAGGCAAGAGATTATTTTCCTTTTTGGATGGATTTAGTGGATATAATCAGATCAAGATTGCACCCCAAGATCAAGACAAGACCACCTTTACTAGTCCATGGGGGACTTTTGCCTATAGAGTTCTTCCATTCGGATTATTTAATGCACCAGCAATATTTCAAAGAGCAGTAATAGGGATTTTTTCTGATATGCTTAATGATTCCTTAGAAATATTTATGGATGACTTTACTCCTTATGGTGTGACTTTTGAAGATGCATTAGAAAACCTTGAGAAAGTACTTAAACGATGTAGAGAAGCACATCTTGCCTTAAGTACTGAAAAATGCCATATGTTGATGAATCAAGGTATTGTATTGAGACACTTCATCTCATTCCTAGGAATTCAAGTTGATCCAGCTAAAATACAGGTAATTCAGACTCTTCCTATCCCTAAAACACAAACTGATGTAAGAAGTTTTTTAGGACATGCTGGGTATTATAGAAGATTTATTAAAGATTTTTCTAAAATAACTTCTCCTTTGTTTGTGTTACTTATGAAAAATGTTGAATTTAAGTGGACTAATGATTGTCAGAAAGCATTTAATGAACTTAAACATCAATTTTCTACAGCTCCCATTTTAAGAGGACCTGACTGGGCACTCCCCTTTCATATATCCTCTGATGCTTCAGACACTGCAATTGGAGCTATCTTGGGTCAAGAAGAAAACAATCTTCCCTATGCTATCTATTTTATCAGTAAAAATATGACCCCTACTGAACTTAATTATATAGTCACCGAGAAAGAATTCTTAGCAGTCATTTATGCTATTAATAAGTTTCAACATTATATTACCGGTTACACTACTTTTGTTCATACTGATCACTCGGCCATTAAATATTTAATGAACAAATCAGTTAAAAATGCTCAAGTTACCAGATGGTTATTATTATTACAAGAACTTGATATTACAATTGTAGATTGACCATGTAAAGAAAATGTAGTTGTTGATTTCCTTTCTCAGCTAAAAACTTATCAAAATACTACAGTTGTTGATTCCTTTCCTGATGAATCTTTATTTGCAGTATCTGCTCACTCACCTTGGTATGCAGACATTGTTAATTACTTAGTTGTAGGGAAGCTACCATCACACCTATCGCACAGAGAAAAGAGAAAGATCATTCAGCAAAGTGCTAGGTACAACTGGATAAGCATATGTCTTTTTCACACAGGACTCGATCACGAAATCCAGAGATGCATCAGAGAAGATGAAGTTTATGATATATTGAAGGCTTGTCATGATGGCCCTTGCGGAGGGCATTTTGCTAATATAAGAACAGCACGCAAAGTTCTTAGAATGGGTTATTACTAGCCCTCACTTTTCAAGGATGCAAAGAAACATGTCAGGGCTTGCGATAACTGTCAGAGAATGGGGCAGCCTAATCACAGGGATGAAATGCCACTTAATCCCCAAGTAATACTTGAACCTTTTGAAAGATCGGCACTAGACTTTATAAGTCCCATTAATCCTCCATCCAATCAAAAAATTTATATACTGGGCTGCACAGATTATATGAAAAAATGGGTAGAAACTAAGGCACTCCTCAAAGCTAATGAAGAATCAATTTTAACTTTTTTATTTGCAGAAATCTTTGTTAGGTTTGGATTGCCTAGAGAACTAGTCACAGATGGAGGACCTCCTTTTAATTCTCATGGCTTCAAAGATACATTACAAAAATATCACATTAAGCATAAAATGACTACACCTTATCACCCCCAAGCCAATGGGCAGGTGGAAAGTACGAATAAAGTCATAGAAGCCATTTTAACAAAAATAGTGAAGGAAAATAGAAGGAACTAGTTTCAAAGGTTTCCTGAAGCATTATGGGCTTACAGAACTACTTGGAGGAATACTATGGGTTTTTCACCTTATGAATTAGTCTATGGTAAAAGTGTTGGTTTTCCTGTAGAATTTGAAATCAAAACCTTAAAGACTACTTTAGCTATTAACCTTGACTTGACTGATGCCCAGACAACTAGGTTGCAACAGCTCCAGGAATTAGATGAAAAGAGGTTGGATGCCATCCATCAAACAACCATGATACAACAGGAAAGAACCAAGTGGCATGATAAAACCATTAAGCATAAGCAGTTCCAAAATGGTAATTGGGCTCTATTGTATGACTCCCATTTTGAAAAATTTCAAGGTAAATTAAGAACAAGGTGGCTAGGACCCTATGAAGTAGATAATGTTTTTCCAAATGGAACAGTCAGACTCTTAACGATTGATGATTCTAGAACACCATTATTAGTGAATGGGTATCGACTTTGTTTGTATCAACAACCTATTTCTAAAGAATATTTCAAAGCTACTTGCATGACAGACACACACTATGCCTTTTTGGGGGAACCTGATATCCCTCAATGCACTTGATTTCTTGTTTATGTATTTATTTTTAGATTAGATTCCTTAACTAATAATCCCTATCAAGGGTTTCCATGTTACAATTAATTATTTTGCAGATCTTAGCTTCGGAGGCTAGCTGAGAATAAAAGTTCCAATCTAGGGAGAACTAAGATGCGGCTTGGAGAAGCATTGCCATCTCACTTCAGATCACAATTCATTCTTCTTACATTTTTCCACCATTTCCCGTTGCTGAAACACCATTTCCTGTTGCTGAAACACCATTTCCCATTGCTGAAACACCATGTCCCATTGCTGAAACACCAATTTCCAGTGCTTAAAATGCCAAACTTGTCCATTTTTCCTAAATATCATTAATTCTCCCATTTCTATTCCCGAGAACGAACTATTACTCTTCATTAAGCGAATAAACCATTCATTCTGACAATTATGGTCCTTCACTATTATTTGCTGTGAATGATAAAATCCTTGTGTGTAAAAACCCTCATACTTTATCGACCCTTTTTATATATCATCAACCTATTGATAACGAGATAATACTTTTTGGCGCAACAACCAAAGGTAAATATAAAGGTATGTGTGTTTATGTGTGAATATTAAATTGTAGTTAATGAGAAGATATGATATGACTGTCGAAATCGTCGTACTACCAACCATATCATTTAAGCCGCAGTTGGGGGGTTACCAAAATATCGTAATCATTAAAAGACACGCCAATCACCGCCATTTCTATTTTCTCCCGGTAGTATCTAGTCACCCCGTTTGTACCTTATGACATTAGCTGTAATGTTCTACTCTGTTTTCGACCTCGGTAAACTAGGCTTTGCACTTTGTATCTTGTCTGAACTAGTAACTATGGGAGGAAATGCTGTTAGACATGAACTTGGCTCAACAACATTACTAGAACTCTACCAGGAGGTGTATCAAATCTTTTTACATGCTGGATGGATGGATTACTTCAGAAGACTTCCAGATTTTGACTCACAGCAGGTTCTGAAATTTGCATGTAATCTGAGGGAAGGATACTCCACTGTCCAAGCAGTGTGAATTCCAACAACAAAAGAGGATATAGCACAAGTTTCGATACTACGAAACAATGGTACTTGCTGGTTCAGCAGGAAACACCTCATTCTCCATGCACAGCAAGATTTTCTGTTACCAGGGGAGCATGTTGAACCCAAAGGCAGGGGCGTTGCACTTCGATCATTACCGCCACCATGGCCAAAGGTTGCAGAATTTGTTAAGCACTATTTTACCTATGAGGGTTGCTATCAGGTAGTCTACCAACATGACTTTGTGATTTTAAATCATTTGAGGCATGGTCATTTAATAAATATGCCCTATAATCGTCTTGGATGTCTAAAAAATATGGTACATTATACTATGAAAGCAAGGCACCAACTCCTTTCCCTTACACACCATTGTTTGGCCCAACCCTTAATAAATAGAGGTTTTGCCCTGCATAATCCACCTCCCATCAATAATCCTCCTCAACAAGCTGAGGAAATTCCTTAGCAAGTTGAGGAAAATCCTCAGCAAGCCTAAGAAAATTCCCAGCAATCCAAGGAAAACTCCCAGCAAGCTGCTGAAAATCAGTAATCGACAGCCGAAACTCCACAATTAAGCACTAAAAATTTGCAGCAGACCCCAACCCTTAATGAAGTTGAACCATCCACTCCCATGGTTCATATCCCCACCGATGACTTGGACAACAACACCCCCATCAGTACGCTTAAGAGGAAGAAGCAGCAGGAAGCTGCAACCCCACTAAAAAGAAAAACTAGGGCCTTAGTTTCTCATAATCTGCCTATCTTAAGGTAAAGTTCCCGAAAGAGAAAAGCTATTGTTTTTCCTACCTCCTTACCATGGAGACGAACAAGGTCGTCTGTAGTAATTGAGGACATTATCCCAAATTCCCCACCCATCACTCTAAAATCCTGTATTCCTCCCAACCCTGAACCTTCACTTTCCTCACCATCTCGTGCTGAAATTCAGAGCATTCACGATTTTGTGGCATCATTTTTCTCAAAAGAGGCAGCTGCTCCACAAGAACCAACTGCCAATACATCTAAAGTAGACATCCAAGATGATATAGGGTATGTGGCTGATACACAAGAACCAGGAACTGACCCAACAGGTGATACACAAGAACCAACTGTTGGGAAACAAAAGGAAAATGACCTAGATGTAGCTGATACACAAGAACCAGCCACTGACCCAACAGGTGATACACAAGAACCACCTATTGTGGACATAAATGATGAAGTTAATACTGAACAGTAATTCATTCCTCCAGTGGAACTTACAACTACAGAAGCCCCGGTTACTTTAGCCTCCTTGCAGGAAAAAATCGAGCTTTTGAAATCTGAAATCAAGGCTTATCAGCAAGAATTAACAATGGCGAGGGAAGCCTATGAAAAGGAACTTAATATCTACATGTTAGCTCAGGTAGCATCTGTAGATGAAAAGAGTGTAGAAAAGGATCAATACAGGGAATACATGTGCAGTGAATGTGGTGACCTCTATACTCGAGCAGGTTATAAGACAGTTGAAGTTCCGTTGTTTGGAGCCAGTCCAGTACCTCCTCCTATTATAGTCAAAAAGGAATACCCTGATGTTACACAAGAATCAGCAGGCTCTTCAAGAATTTTAGAGAAAGGAACAAAAACACCCTAGCCTACCCAAGTTGTTACAGAACAGAAACCAGTAGCAAAATCTTTTACAACTAAGAAGACACAGACTGAACCTCCCTATGTCAGCAATGCTCATGCATGGACTAAATGTCCCCGTGTTAGCAGTTCTTACACACATACTTCCAATTTTCAAAAACTAAGTAACACATGGAAGACAAAGTATGAGCTCTCACAAGGAAAGGCATTTCAGCAACATAAGTCATTATGGCTCAACCATGCATACAGAAATTGGGAAGTGCTTGAACAGTCTCGTGCACAATATAAGGAGAATAAGAAATTAAAAACCAGACTGTCCCTCATCTTTGACTTGGTCCAGAAGTTACTTGCTACAAGTAAACCCTCTTTTAATTATTCTGTATTTTTGAGAGAACGCTTAACGTTCCTCCAAATAAAAGCAATTAAGTATGGAAGACCCCACCAGGTGTCTACACCACAACAATTTATTGAGACCTTCGCAGAAGCACCAAATAGTGACCAAAACTTGTTGTGTGAACTCTACCTTCACAATGAGGCTATGCCTGAAGATAGAAAGCTTAATTTACTTCCTCTGGTTGGCGATATCCAAATAAGAGCCTTTATTTCCTTCTTGGCCAACCAGCTTACTTGGCAGAATGCTTTTATGTCAGCAGCACAGAATGAGGAGAATTATCTTCTCTGGATCCATGTTGAGTCACAACATGCAATTGTCTTCATTGCAGAACATCAACGAATTCTACGAGAGCCAGGAATGACTGACCATATCAGGAAACTACAGGCAGCAGTCTTGGAAGACTGACAGTATTATGTCAGAACTAAAGGAGCTCTGGCTATAAAAGCCAATAATCTATTCTGGGAACACTGTCATAAAGAGAGACGAGAATATCATCCTTATAATCCTCTCAATATTCAGGTGGAAATCTCACGCATACCTAATTATGTTAGATGCATTACACAGTGTGCTGAACGATGGATTGGCTACCATTTTCATTTCCCTCTCTTATGGCTACCTGGACAGCAATATAAGGCTCAATATAAATTAACCAAAAAGGAAGAGTTGGCAACATGGCAGAAACTTCAGAGTGTTTATGGGTTTAGAGACATGGTTGATAGCACCTTCTATACTTACTGCATAAGAAATTTGCACTGTTCATCCTAGTATTCGAACTCAGATTCAGACTAGACGTTGCATGTGGACATGCAACCTTTTCAGTTGGGGGGGATGTTAGGATCCCATATTGTCTATTTTTGACCCTATATTTTGTCATAATATTACCCTTTTCAACTCATAGTTGAAAGCCTTTTTTAGTATGTTGACCCAATCATTCTAAAGGTATAAAGTAACTCTTCTCATTACTACATGTTTAATTATTCAACACATAATCATGCTATCTTTATAATTGATCCTTGAAGTTGACTAAGTTGTTGAACAATTGTTGAAACTGCCTAAAGCTGGCAAGACTATATTTTGCAGTTGCTGAAATAGCGGAAACAACACGAACCTTGAAGCTGAAACAACGGAAACGGCATGAACCTCGAAGCTGAAACAGCGGAAACAGCATGAACCGCGAAGCTGAAACAGTAAGGACAACATATGAATCTCAAGGAGATAGTTGAGATTTGCGCACCAGAATTGCGACAACAAAGGAATCCGATTGATCTGAATAAACTGTTACATTGGTCGTAACGATCATAATCGACATTACTGTAACAATATTCTATTAACGAGAATTGATTTCCCTATTTTTGTACAAAAATATGAACTAGAATTTATACTAAAAATCTTTTGTAATAGATGTCTCCTCTATAAAGAGGAGACATCTACATTAGAGAGGGGGTTGACAGAGGATGAACAAGCTGTAACACAGGGATTGTAGCGGAAGGACAAGACTGAATCTTTCTTGTAATATGGTATATTGACAGATGAATAAAAATTTTTTCTAAGTATTTTAACTTAGTTTTTGTGTCCTGGGGAATCCTGTGAGAAGGACAGGGCCCACCTTCATCACAAGATTCTTATGAAACCAGCTCAAGAAAAGATAGAAAAGATAGATCAACGCCTTAGAATTCAGCCTCTTCGAGGGGGAAACCTCCTTTACATTACATAAATGAACAATTCTTCGATGATCAAATGAAAATACCTCCTTTCTATATATAGG
>APFE030886133.1:8567-21200 GCA_000404065.3 Pinus taeda
TGAGGTGAAGAAGGGATTTCTTGCTGGAGGATGATGCTGGGTTAGAACATATGGTTGTAATCCTCTTGCTACTTTTCATCTTAATAAAGTTATTCAAGTTTTCCTCCGTATTCTTGTATGTTTGCTTATATATTCATTTGTATGGTTAACACACATCTGGTCTTGTGTTATTTATGAATATAGATCGTTGTTCTTCGATAGTAGTATGTTGCTATGATTCCACAGGTGCTCTTTGAAGCTGGGTAGATAAAGAAGAAGCGGCAAAGCTCTATCAGGAAGGAGAGGAAATCAAGCGCAAGAATAAGGTTGGTCTCCTTTGTTCCACTCCTATCTATTTTCATAAAGGAAAGCGAAAGTAGACTTTACTTGTTTGTTTCTAAGATAGCTACCAGTCTTAGTGGGAATAGCAGTATCCGAGTGGACACTATTCCTGGTAACAAAAATGTAGTCCCTTACAATAATTTTAATTCTATTGAGAAGGGACATGGAGAGAAACAAATTAGAGGCAATGGTAGAGCATCGTTGTAGCATTGGATATGTAGAAATGATCATCATAAGAGGGATTTCCCATAGTATCAGGGTGGTAGACCCCATATCTATAGTTCTCAGGTGGCGCATATAGTTGGTGATGTTGGTCATAGAATTCCTTGGATCTATGCAGTTGTGGACATCATGCAAGCAAATCATCAAGCATATATCATTGAGATGGACGGTAAGATTCGTGATCAAGTTGTTTCTATTTTAATTAATCCTAGATCTAATTATAGTTATATTAATCCTGACCTGCTAGATAAGTGTGGTTTGAGAAAAGAAGTGCATGCATACAGAATCTTGGTTGGTATAGTTGGCTACACATCCAAAGAAGAGAGTTCATCATTGGGTAATATCTTGTGCATTTGAGTTAAATGGTATGCCAACATAGCACATTTGAATGTACTACAATTGGGATTGTATAATATGCTTTTGGGTATGGATTGGTTGTACCTTCATAGGACCAAAGTTGATTTATTAAACAAGGTCATTCAGTGTGTGGATGATAGTGGGGAAAAGAAAAATTTCTAGGGAAATAAGAAGCCTGCATCAGTGAGGATGTTTACCTCTATGTAGGATAAGCGTAGTTGCAGAAAAGGTTGTGTGATGTTTTTAGTACATATCTCTAGTGACAAGGGTAAAGAGGTCGAGGATGCATAAATATTCAAGAGGTACCCTGTGTTATAACATTATCAGGATGTGTTTCCAGTAGATATTCCAAAGTTCCTCCTCACAGGGAAGTAGATTTCCCTATTGAGTTAGTTCCAGGGGCAACAACAACATCGAAGACACCTTACAGGATGAGCACTCTAGAGCTAGTATATTTGAAAGTGCAATTAAAGGAGATGCTTGACAAGGGATACATTTGATCTGGATCTTGGGGGGAGGCCCTCAAGATCTAAAAGATTGAAATGGATCTTGGGGGGAAGGCCCCCAAGATCTGAAAAATTGAAATTGCCAGAATAAAAAGAGGATAATTCCTAATAAACAAAACCACAAAGAAGCTTTTTATTAAAACAAACAATAACTGTAAGGACTACATTGTGGTGGACAATCTGTCCTTTTACAAAATGCCACTTGTTACTTATAGTATTTTTTAGTTACAATACCATGGGTCAATTCCATGGGTAAATGAATACCATGGGTGGATGTCACTTACAATACCATGGGTGGATAAATACCATGAGTGAATGCTACTTACAATACAATGGGTAAATTCCATGGGTGGATGAATAAAATTGGTGGATGAATACCATGGGTTGATGCCATTTTCCATTCGGATCATTCCTCCCTCCTTAAGAAGCAATGGTCTCCATTGCGTGAAGTTCCCTCCTACGAAGCCTTTGTTGAATATGAAGAGCCACTAAAGAGAAGGGTTTTATGTGGTTAACCCATAACCATGATGAACGAAAATTCGAAGATAGAGATACCCTGTAATGCTTGTGACCGGCTGTGATACTAACAATGTGTGGCCTAGCAAATGGACTTCAATAAAGTGTGGGTTTGTGGAATACCCATAACCATGATGAATGAAGATCCGAGGATAGAGATACCCTGTAATGCTTGTGACCAACTGTGGTATTGATAGTGTGCGTCCTAGCAAATGGACTTTGATGAAGTGTGGGCTTGTGGATGACCCATAACCATGACAAACGAAGATTCAAGGATAGAGATACCCTGTAATGCTTGTGACCAACTGTGATACTAATAATGTGCAGCCTAGCAAATGGACTTCGACAACAAGGATTTTGTGCAGCCAAAGATCCAGAGGAGGGGGAGCGTCTTTTCCACTCACAGATGTGGGTGAAGGGTTCGCCACTACAATTCATTATTGACAATGGCAGCCAAAAGAATCTCATTTCAGCAGAGGTCGTGAAGTGTTTGGGCCTACCGACTACACCACACCCGCAGTCGTACAATATCGGGTGGCTTCACCAAGGATGATATCTCTGAGTTCGCTAGTAGTGTCGCCTTCCCTACAACATCAAGCCCTTCACAGACAAGGTATCGTGTGATGTTGCACCACTGAATGTTTGTGATGTACTATTTGGCCAGCCATACTTGTGGAGGCGACATGCTGTGTATGAGTCAAGGCCTCGTGCTATTATTATTACTTTGGGTAATTCATTATACAGGATACCATAGGTAGCCCCACCTACTGCCACCTCTTTGATCTCTACTAAGAAATGCAACAAGCTCATCTCCCAGACTAGGAAATTCATTTTCTGTCTAGTTCTCTCCCAAAGTAAGGGGAAGATCATTGCCACATCCATGAACCCCGCAAATGTTTCCTCCACGTAGCAGTAGCAGCAGAGGGATACAATCATGAAAGAACATAGGAACAACTTCTCCTCACCCATATGGGTACCACACAAGTTTCAGGTGGGCGAAAAAATTTGGTTACATCAACAGAAAGAATGCCTTCCAAGAGCCCATCAGAAGCTCAGACCACTCTGATATGGTCTTTACAACATTACCAAGGTTGTGGGAAACAATGCTTTGGAGCACAAAATTCATCTATTCCTTCATTTTCACCGAGTGTTCAACGTGTACCGCCCTCTACCATGCTTCCCACCATTACTGGACATGTCAGAAATTGCAGAACAACTCACCAAGGACCAAGTTCAGTAGATGGAGGAAATCAATGCAATGGGGACCATTGCATCCTAAGGGGGGAGGAATGATACAAGTGGATGTTGGTGGCCACCCCCCTATCCCACTTTGACCCCCAAAACTATCTCTTTTAGCTTTTCATTTTCCCTAATTCTAGCACAATTTACTATTTTTAGCAGTTTTTCGGGTCATGAACTTTCGGAGCCGTTTTGAGGCCCTAAACGACGTTTTTTTGGGAAATCTAGTAGAAACATGCATGTATGGACCAATATTTTTCTTCCCAAAGCTGTAGTTCTTAGATAGATCTTTCTAACAAGATATTGTGCGTGTCAAATGAAGATTGTATGCCAAAGTTATGACCCCGAGAAGTTGATGTATCAATTTACCCAAACGGGGCCCACAATTGGTGTTTCATCTTCTAGGGTTAGGTTTTTGGATGTTTATGGTTTTCCATTGTTTCTCAACAATAAATAGGCCTTTGAGCTTCATTGTAACACAGTTCAAAGGTATGTAGTCGCCACATCTCTTCTTAGAGATAAGCTACCATCGCCTTAGCTGGTTTATTTCCATTTCTATTTGTAAGAATATTTCATTATTTTACATTAATGAAATGAAGTATTATTTCCACTGCATATCTGTATTTATGGTTTTCTCTGTAATATGTTGCGTTCCTGTTTAAATCCAGATCATGGTATCAGAGCGATCTGTTTTTTCTCTGTTTTTCTTTGCATGTTCCCAACAAGGTCGGTATATAAGGAGTTAGGGCTTGAACTGGTCGAACCTTTGCAAGATCAGCCTCGCAAATCCCAACGGCCTCCCATGGTGGATAAAATAATGACGAGGGAGCAAGAAACCCTATCAAAATATTTCTCGAAGAAGCCCTCGAGCGACAAAGGAACACGATGATGGACAACTTTGCGTAGATCCTTCAGCAGCTACCTAGAGGTGATGCATCGCCTTCCAACAGCTACTCTGGAAATGCCACACCCTTTAAGGTACAAGTTAATTTTGAAATCCCCATCTTCGAGGGTCAGATAGACGCAGATGCCATAGATAAATGGTTAAATGTGCTAGAAGGGTATTTTTCTTTTCATGAATTTTCGAGTCGGGAAAAGATTGTTTTCGCTCTTCTCAAAGAAACCCCCCATGTCAAGGATTGGTGGGAAACCTACTGCGAGTAGAAGGATGAAAGCACGGGCTCCCTATTTTTAGCTGCATCCACTTGGAATTCATTTCGGGATGCCAGCAAGGAGCAGTGCTACCCTATCAAAAGCTATGAGGATAAATACCATGAGTGCATGCCACTTACAATACAATGGGTAAATTCCATGGGTGGATGAATACCATGGGTTGATGCCATTTTCCATTCATATCAACATTAGGCCAAGTGTATCATCTTGGGTTGCACCAATGTTGTTCGTAAAGAAGAAAGATGGTACTCTCATATTGTTCGTTAATTATAGGCAGCTGAACAAGGTAACGATCAAGAACATGTACCCATTGTCAATGATTAATGATTTGTTTGATCAGTTGAAGGGAGTAGTAGTGTTCTCTAAGATCGATTTGAGATCTAGATACCATCAGGTATGCATCAAGGAAGAGTATATCTACATGACTACATTCAAGACCAGGTATGGGCATTATGATTGTGTTGTAGTTCCATTAGGTTTGAATAATGCCCCAAGTACATTCATGTGTTTGATGAATAGTGTGTTGCGTCCTTATTTGGACAAGTTTTTTATTGTATTCATTGATGACATCTTGATATACTCCAAGAATGAAGAAGAGCATGTCGAACATTTAGTAGCAGTGTTGAGATTTCCAAGAGAGCATCAGTTGTATCCTAAGCTTAGAAAGTGCATCTTCTTTTAGACAGAGGTGCATTACTTGGGACATGTTGTTTCCAAGGAATGCATAGTAGTAGATCTAGAAAAGATAAGGCCATCATGGAGTGGGAAGCTCCTAAGAATGTGGATGAGGTGATACAATTCATGGGATTGGCAGGGTACTATAGGAGGTTCGTCAGGAACTTCTCACGCATTGCATATCCTATCACATCATTGTAGTGGAAAGGTAAGAATTTCGAATGGACAAAAGAGTACGTAGCTAGTTTTAAGTAGCTCAAGTAGTTGCTAAGACATGCACTAGTGTTAAAGATTGCAGATCTAGATAAAGAATTTGTAGTGTGTACAAATGCTTTCAAGAGAGGAATTGGTGGATTCCTTATGCAAGAAGGAAAGATAGTGTGATATGAGTCACGGAAATTGAATGAGCATGAATAGAATTATCCAACGATTGATCTTGAGCTAGCAGTGATTATACATCCATTGAAGATATGGAGGCACTATCTTCTTGGAAGGAGGTTCATATTGATGAGTGATCACAGTGGGTTGAGATACTTGTTTGACCATCCAAATCTAAATGATAGGAAATCTAGATGGTTGGCTACCCTTAGTGAGTTTAACTTCGAGATCAAATACATTAAGGGAAAGGAGAACCGGGTTGTGGATACTCTTAGCAGGAAGGTACATGTAAATCATATAACAACCATGAACTCTTATGGACAGAGTTACACGATAGGATTTTACAAGTAGGACAGTGGGATGATAGGTATATGGAGATTATGCATAGGCTATAGTAGAGTACAGGTATAAGTATAGGTACAGGTACAGGTACAGGTGATCAGGAAGAAAATTATCATCTCACGATAGATGGTTTGGTGAGATTCAGGGACATGATCTATGTGTTGAATTGTAGTGAACTCAATAATCTTATCTTTAGGGAGTTTCATGTGAAGCCATACTTGGGTCGCTCAGGATATCAGAAGATGTTGATGGCAGTGAAGAGATTATACTATTGATCGAATTTAAAAATGGATTTGGAGGAGTTCATGGTTAGGTGCTGGGATTTTCAATAGGAGAAGGTAGAGTGTAAGCATCCAGGTGGACTGATACAACCTATTGCAATTCCGGAAAGGAAATTGGAGGTCATTTCCATAGATTTCATTACAAGACTTCCGAGGATAGTGAGACAATATGATTCTATTATGGTTGTTGTTGATAGGTTGAGAAAGGTAGCTCACTTCATTCCAGTGAAGACTACATATTCAGCTAGTGAGGTGCCATAGGTTTTCATCAGGGAGATAGTGAGATTACATGGTGTTCCGAAGAAGATTGTGTCAGACAGGGATGCAAAGTTCACTTCCAAGTTTTGGAAGTATTTATTTGTAGGTTTGGGTACAGAGTTGGACGTTAGTACAACTTATCATTCACAGATAGATGGAAAGATAGAGAGGGTCAATAAGATCTTGGAGGATATGTTGAGGATGTATATGATGCACCAGCATAGAATATGGGAGGAGTATCTTTCATTAGTTGATTTCACATAAAAAAATAGTTATCAGGAGTAATTGAGGATGAGTCCTTTTGAGGCGTTGTATGGGCAGAGTTGTAATACTCCCATCAGCGAGAGGGATCTAGTGAACAAGGTACTTATTGGACTGAATATGTTGGCAGACATGGAACATGAAATGCAGGTTATGAAGAGGAATCTAAAATTAGCACATGATAGATAGAAGATTTATGCGGACCAACACAGGGTATTCAAGGAGTTTCAGGTTGGAGAGCATGTTTATTTGCGCATCAAGTCCATGAAGTGCTCCTTGAGGATTGGATCATGTGCCAAGTTGGCACCACGATATTGCAGGACTTTTGAGATCCTTGAGAGGATTGGATCAGTGGCCTATCAATTTTCACTATCTCCAACAGTAAAAATCCACAATGTTTTCCATGTTTCAATGGTTAAAAGGTATATAAAGGATGTTGATCGCGTTATTGATTGGTTTGTATTATAGGTGGAGCAAGAAGGAGAATTCTAGTCAGAGACTTAGTGCATATTGTAGCGGAAGCATATCATGCTCATGAATAGAGCCATAGAGCAAGTTAAAGTGCAGTGGAATCACTTTGGGCACGAAGAAGCTACATGGGAGATGGCGGATCAGATGTGGGCCATGTATCCTTCTTTGTTTGCTGGAGGAGGCAAGGAATTTTTGGTTTTATGTTTGATATATGTTTTGCTGATGTTTAGGTATATGTATATGTACATGGATGTAAATATCAGCATGAGCTAAGTTATAAAGCTCCAATAAGCGGTATGGTTGTTATCTTGTCATGTTGTCATAATGTTTTGCTTTATGAGAAAGTCATTCATTTTAAATACTATAACGAGATAAGTTATAAATATCCATGGGAAGTATGCTTGTTTTTTTGTGGTTCTGCTAAGGTCTTGGTGTGGTTTAACTCCGAGGACAGTGTTCCCCAAGGGGGAGGGCTCTGTAACATCCCTGGTGAAAATTCCATGTAATAAAAGTTGATAAAGGGAAAATAAGACCACGGTTAAGGGACACTTATTCCAAGCTGAATGTTGGGCAAATATATCCTAGTGGGAATCACTGGATGTGTTTATGGCTAAGGGAAATTGGCAAAGGCATTAAAAAGGCAAAAATACATTTTTGGCACATTTATTTATGAAAATGAAGGAAAATAGGAGAAAAGGGAGGTGAAAGGTCACAGGTTGCATGTGAGGAGGAAATTGAAGGAAAATAATGGAAAATGAAGAAAATAGAGGCTTAATTGTTAAAAAGGCTTATGATGATCAGTATGTAACACTTTGTCACTTAATTTTCGGAGCTCTCTTATTATTCTCTCTCCTATATTAGGTGGGCCGACCTACCTATGGTTTTCTGCATGGATTTTGCACATGGTTTTGGGCATGATTGTTATCCGGGAATGGTGTCCACTTGGATGCTGCTATTCCCACTAAGATGGGTGGCTATCTTAGAAACAAACAATCAAAGTCTACTATTGTTTCCTTTTATGAAAATAGACGAGAGGAGAACGAAGAGGACCAACCTTAGTCTTGCGTTTGATTTCCTCTCCTTCTTGATAGAGTTTCGCTACTTCTTCTTTGTCTGCCCAGCTTCAAAAGAACCTGTGGAATCACAACAACATACTACTATTCAAGAAACAAGGATCTAAATTCATAAATAATACAGGATCAAATGCGTATTAACCATATACATGCATATATAAACAAGTACACAAGAATATGGAAGGAAACAAGAATAGCTTTATTCAGATGAAAAATAGCAAGAGGATTACAACCATGTGCTTTGACCCATCATCATCCTCCAGCTAGGAAGCCCTTCTTCACCTCAAGCAAAGCTTAGATCACCCAACACTGTGAATGTACACCAGAAAACCAACAACACCTCTCTATAAGATACAAAATTCCAGCCTCTGGATCTTTGTAATGAGGGATCCATATATAGATTATTACAGAGAGGTGAGTCATCTTCTGGGATCTTGATTAGTGTCTTCTCTCCGATAGTTCCTCCTTCCACTTGGAGAATGATGATCTCTTACTCATCCCTGGTCAAAAATAGAGAGGCAAGTGTCAGCGGGGAAGCTTCTAGAAGATTCCATGATCTTCCACCTCGCATTTTTGTCCCTGCCATTTGTCCATTCCCGACCATCGCACCCTACAGAGGAGCAAATCAGTATGCATCACACCTTGTACATGGGGAAGGTGATATGCATTGCACCCCCTGCATTGAGCTTTTAGTATGGTCCAGTTTTGACCATTTATGAGCAGTTTTCAGTGGAGAACTTCTGGGAGATGATGTAATCAGTTGACCTTGTTCCTTTAGGTAGTGAAGCAACACTTTTAGGGACTTAGGAGCCCTCAATTTATGGACATTTATGATTGGGGTTGAAGTGCCCAAAAAATTGTATAACAGTTGCCCCCTAAAGCATGAGGTCGTTAATCTTTTTGATGTCGGGTGAAATGCTTTACTATGAGGATCCGAAGTTTTTCCGAGCTGGGAGGTGACCTGTAATAAGATAGAATACAATACATTATTTTGACAACATTTTTTCATGATCTAGCTAAGGTGGGAATTCCCATGCTTAGCTTTATAAATTTGTTTTCATGTAGATAGGACAGACAACCGTCTGTGTGACAGACTAATGATATGGACACATCATCCTTTGATTTGGATGATCATATGTTCGACAATGATGTACACTTGATGTCTTTATATTCCTGAATATATCGCGGCCCAGATGGATGAAACTAGATCCGGGGTCTTCAAAACTCGTTCAATCTTCACTCAGAGTACAAGTCGATCCATGTGAAAAATGTTCTGGAGTCGAACATCGAAAGACATCGCCTGATTACCAGCAAATGATGTAAGTTGTTAACAGGCGCGAGAGGAATCGCCACTAATGACAATGAACCTCAAGGTACTACAGTACAATTCACGTGGTGTGAAAAGGGACTTGGCATTGAACACCACGTAAAATCTCTCGGTCGTAGGCCATTGATGTAAACCTGTCGCCGAAAGTGAGAAACTTGTCATTGAGGCATGCAAGCTTCAAATTACTGAAAGGGTTGTTCCTAAGTCAACTTCTTGGATAATGAGCTGATGTCGACAAGAACTGACCTGTCGCTGGAGGGCCTTAATGAATCCCACATCAACGACACGGAACGAAGCAAATGATTTTGGAGGTGAAAACAATCTGACGATACAGGGTTCTCGGTGGTGTTCATGAAGGAATGGAGCATGAATGTATTGCAGTGGGTGAGACACAGGCGAATTCTCTGAATGACTTCTCTCGAACATATTGGCGACACTGATGATGGATTGGTAGCATTAACCCCAAAGATGGATGGTGTGATGGACCAATGGTGATGAGTAGTGAACGGAACAACCCAACCCGACATGGATGCGGAAGGAAGTGTCATGTTCAAGAGCGACTTGCTATCAATAAAGCTTTTTCAAGTTTTCTTCCCAATTTTCCCCAGTCATTGCTGACCAGTACCTCTTTATTTTTTGTCAAGCTTGAGGAGGATAACATATGCTTGTTCTATAATCCGCCTTTCAGGTGAACCTGTCGCTATATTTTAGCGAGCCTAGCGATAGTGAAACTCGTTCTCGTCCATTCGGACCAGTTTGTCGCTATTTGGTTTTAACGAGTTTGATGACAAAGATAACTCCGTCACTTTCAATTTTAGAGAGTATGAAAGGAATGGAAAGGAGACTCCAATGATTCTTTTTCATCATGTAATCCCTTAAGTCCGAAAAAGCGTAAAATAATACAAAAGGGATGAAGTTTCAATAGTTTTAATGAGCCGAACAAGACAAGCGCTCTATCGTTTTGTGTAATAATCCCTCAGGTCCAAAAAGATTAAAATTTAGAGGAGGGATAGCACTTTCGATGACTTTAACGAGCCGGATAGGCCAATCGCTCGACAATCTTTTCATATTCTATGAGTCAGTTGAAAAGAGCTTAAAGGAGACTCGTTTTCGAGGAACGAGTGATGGTTTCGGGTAGCAGCTGATTCCGGGTAAGATTTGGAATTCTCCAATCACAGCAGTGTCACAAGGATGTCTAATAGAATCACTCTTTGTAGATGTTCCTCGAAGGGGTAAACAATCATATGGGGGTGAATGATCAGCTAAAAACAGAGTGGAGGTGATGATGAGAACATGACCAAGGCTCAAAAGCTGTTAATAAGGCATTCACAATGGTTATTTACTGGTTCATTTTTTAATGAGCTTAAACGCTGGGGGAAAATTTGCTCATGACTTATGTTTATTTTTTAATGAGATTGAACTATGTGCTAAAACCGCTCGTGGGGGGTTTATTTTTTAATGAGCTTGAACCCTGCGGTAACAATGCTCACCAGTCATATGATAAGGATGTCTCATTCAAGGTACCATTTTGAAGAGGCTTGCACCTTTTGAAGCTTTGCCTCGAATCCTTTCTTTATGCAAGCTAGGAAACGACCAGCCTTACAGGTTTAAAGGGTTAGAGGTCCTATAAATTTAAAATATAAATAGTCGCTCTTCAATTGCATGTGGAAAGGTTTGCATGCCCCCAAGTATAGCAAAAAATTTCCAGGTTACCATGAAAGTTCCCCGCGAAGCAGATCAAATGCTTTCATGGCGATGTCTACCAAAATAGACAAAGGGGAGTGGTGCAAATGCATGCCACTCAACATAACCTTAATGAAGATATCTTATTCCAACCTAATCCCATTTTCCTGTGAGGACGAGTGTGTCAGACTAGTCATATATCCCCCGCGGAAACCCACTCTATACCCAAGGTTTTCCTGCCGAAACAGACTAGGGTGCATGCCCCCTGGGTTTCAATCACATCCTCCTGAATGACTCACGCTCATCAGGTAGACGAACTAGAGATCGATGAGACATTCCTTGCGTGAAGAGACCATTTAGGGATGGCATTTGAATATTTGCAATGTGTGAACTAGGGAACGACATTTGGTTTACGAGCTTGACCATTCTGCCTTCGTGCAGAAAACACATTACTCTAAAGAGTGAGGAGACGATGGCTCCCATGCAATAAATATAGTCGCGTCCAAGGAATATATTATAATCTAATGGTCCTTGAACTACCATTACGTTCATGTGAACAGTTTTCCTTCTCAAAGTAATGGGCACATTTGGAAGGATCCCTAAAGGTCGACTGGTTCCTTTGTCGAAGCCTGTCAGATTTCTCATTTCAGGCAAAAGAGATGGAGAACCAAGCGCTTTCCAAGCAGTTGAGGATGATGGTACCAGCCATGACCATTCTGTAAGCTTGTACAATGATTCTGAATGGTACAAGTTGGTACTAGCTGGTAAACAGGGTCTGCTTAGTAGATTCCAGTCGAAGGAAACGACTAGGTTGCTTGGAGGTGGGACCGAATAGACGGTCGGATGTGACTCTGATGAACTTCCTTCCTGCGATAAAGGAATGAGTGGACTATCCCCAAGTTCATCGGAGTCTGTGTTTATGAAAAGAATTTGAACGGTGTCATTCTCTTTCTCTTCAGTGACGATATCATTCGAAGATGAACACTTTGAAGGCAAAACCGGGTCAACTGCCGTCTTGACATTTTGACTTTCATCTGGTATGGATTCAGAGGGTTCATTTTCAATGATAGATGCTTCGACTGACCATAATGACGGGCCAGCCGGATTTTCAACCAGCGGAGGACTTGGTAAGAGTTTTTATATCCAGGAGGAATCCATAGCGGTGAAGCAGGACAGTCATCCAAAACTCTTTTAGCCTCGTCAAGGAAGGGACAACGATGGATGGTGTGATTGCCTTCACACAATTTACAAGGAAATCTAGGATTCCTTTTCTGTCCAGGCACTTCACTTTCACTGGTTGATGGTGTGCATTCAACATGATCATCAGAGGTTCATGACACTGGATTGTGCAAACCAGAAGACCAGTCCCTTAAGATCCGTGGGATGCAGGGACAATCTTGGTGATAGTGGTCTCCATTGAAAATGACACAAGGAGATTTAGGTTTAGACGGTGCGGTGTGAGGATTTTCACTAGATGATGCTTGGTTGCCCCCTTTCGATTTTGGTTCCTTTTTCTTCTTTTCCTTTTTCTCTTTCTTCTTCTTCTTCTT
>APFE030886133.1:21846-33423 GCA_000404065.3 Pinus taeda
GAATGTTGTGTTCAGTGCATTGCGATCGATAGGGCAGCAGACACGGCTTCCTAAGGATAAAGGATGCAGCCTATTGTGGTCTCCCAAAATATACTCGATGGTACGTGGGAGCACAAGTCCGTACTGGCACTTGCCATCTTAGAGTGGAGGAATCACCCAACCAACAATGAAAACAATAGTTACCAGGTTTTACGACGCCGGAATACGTCTCTAGCCTAGACCTCTAGATGTTGTGTGTTAGGTTCGAAAGCATTGTTAGATTCATTAAATTTATTTTAATTTGATCTTGCTTAAAAATTTTCCTTTCAGGTTCACTGCGTGATGTATATACAATTCCTAAAATGCAGTCTAAGATGATAAACAAATGTTTAATCTTCTTTTGACAATGAAAATCCTAGCTACTAAGGAAAGAAAGTTAAGAATCTTTCAGCAAAGAGCGCAGTGCACACGCTAAATGCACTATCCTAAATCAAATCAAGCAGAAAAAATGCAAATGCGCATGCATGTATTTGTTTTCAACCTTCTTAATGTATGAATGATGATAAGAAAGCTATGTGCAAATCTGAATTACTTTCAAAGCGACAATACTCAACAAATTCCTTTTCAAAATGAAGTGAAGGTAAGAGAGATAGGTTGCGATTTCGAAATGAAAATTGCTTTTCGACACTTTAAAAACTATTAATTCATATCATATGCAATAGTAACTGTATAATCAGCTATCAAGAACAATGGGATTGTCTACTAAAACTGAAAACGACAACTACGACACTTTCAGATCAAGAAATGACAGTTCGACTATGCTACTTTTTTGCAAAAGAGAACTGAAAATGGCACACAATACATAAAAACACTTACAGTTCTTTGCACTATGGAGGCAGAATAATGTAAGAGAAGGGGGTTTTCATAGAGACACATTGACCACAGACAGCAAAACTCCTGAATAGGACTGAAAACAGGGAGGAAAAAACCAAAGTCTAAAGGTAAAGTTAACCTTCCTTGACCATCGCACCTGTCACACTGTGAATTCAGTATGCAACACACCTACTACACTCGAGAAGTGCGATGCATACAGACTGCCTTGAAGGCAGGGTGCAATGGTACCAGTGCGAGACTTTAAACAAGTTTTTACTCACAATTTGCAATTCATTTCAGGGATTTAGGCTGAGTAAGTGATGTTCAGTATATGTAAAACACAGGGGTGATCTAAGGAGGTTACTAGAGCCACCACTTAGGGCAATTAGACTGTTTGCAGATCGATTGTTTAAATCTTAAAAAAAACCCGGAGATAGATTGAAGCAACATTGATCTACTTTTTGTTTGTATAACAAATGCAGTTTGAAGGCTAACTCGCTTGGCTTCAGGCTCCATATGTAAGTTTATAAAAGAAACAAAGATAGGCTAACAAACAATCTAGTCGCTCCCCAGCGGAGCCGCCATTTTGTTACCGGGAATAGTGTCCACTCGGATGCTGCTATTCCCACTAAGACCGGTATCTATCTTAGAAACAAACTAGTAAAGTCTACTTTCGCTTTCCTTTATGAAAATAGATAGGAGTGGAACAAAGGAGACCAACCTTAGTCTTGCACTTAATTTCCTCTCCTTCCTGATAAATCTTTGCCTCTTCTTCTTTGTCTGCCCAGCTTCGAAGAGCACACATGGAATCACAACAACATACTACTATCGAAGAACAAAGATCTATATTCATAAATAACACAGGACCAGATGTGTGTTAACCATACAAATGCATATATAAGTAAACATACAAGAATATGGAGGAAAACTTGAATAGCTTTATTAAGATGAAAAGTAGCAAGAGGATTACAACCATATGTTCTGACCCAGCATCATCCTCCAGCTAGAAAGCCCTTCTTCACCTCAAGTAAAGCTTAGATCACCCAACACTATGAATGTACACCAGAAAACCAACAACACTTCTCTATAAGATACAAAATTCCAGCCTCTGGATCTCTGTGATGAGGGATCCATATATAGATGATTGAAGGGAGGTGAGTCATCTTCTGGGGTCTTGATTAGTGTCCTCCCTCTGATAGTTCCTGCTTCCACTTGGAGAATGGTGATCTCTTACTCATCCTTGGTCGAAAACAGAGAGGCTAGTGTCAGAGGGGAAGCTTCTGGAAGATTCCATGATCTTCCACCTCACATTTTGTCCCTGCCATTTGTCCATTCCCAACCATCGCACCCTACATAGGAGTCATTCAGTATGCATCGCACCTTGTACACTGGGAAGGTGATATGCATCGCACCCTCTGCACTAGGTTTTCAGTATGGTCCAGTTTTGACCATTTATGAGCAGTTTTTAGTCGAGAACTTCTGGGAGATGATGTAATCAGTTGACCTTGTTCCTTTAGGCAGTGAAGCAACACTTTTAGGGACTTAGGAGACCTTAGTTTATGGACATTTATGATTGGGATTGAAGTTCCCAAAAATGTCTACAACAGGGGGGAAGGGGGGGGGGCAGCGACTGCGATCTTTGGGAGCCCCCCTTGGTGGGGGATCGGGGGCAGTGCCCTCAAAGCTAAAAATAGATGTAAATTGCCTTGTAAAATGTTGTAATTTCATAGTCAATATAGGTCGTTCATTACACAGAGATCTGACAGTAGAAGTTATGTTTAATTTAGGGTTTTTTTTTTCCCTAGAAGGCAACCCCTCGCTATATATGAGGGAGTTGTATTGCATCTATGTAGACCTGTATTTTGAGTCAGATAAAGAGAGAATATTGTGTGAGAGTGAAGATGGAATCACATTGGATTTGTTGTAGGTTGTGTCTCTTACATTTGCTGGATAATATAAAAGGAAGGACTAGCTACTTCTCTATGGACATAGCCCAAATTGGGTGAACCATGTAAATTTGTGTCTCTCTTGTTTGATGTGTTTTCTGTGTTTATATTTCTACAACATATTTTATTTGTTCCATTGCTTTGTAATATATAATTTTCTAACACTATGAATCCAAGGCTTCACCTGCTGCTACTCATATGGTATTCTCTCTTTCCTTCTTATGTGGACACTTTGTTTCATGGTGCCCGAATGCATGACAGTGAAAGCACTTGATTATGGACAATTCTTTCTTCTTGCCCCCTTGACTCGAATCTGCTTTGGATTGGGATTTATTCCTCTTCCCTTTCCCTTCTTTGCCTTTCCATCCAAGGCACAATTCTCATCATCCTCACCCTTGGATGGGCTCCTGTCTCTGGTGTTACTCCTTATCTCCTCATGTACCAAATTGAACCAAGAGTGTTCCCAATTCGGTAGTTTCTCCCTCCCGTTCACCGAAACTTGGTAGTTGTGCCAGCTCTTGGGAAGGCCTACAAGGGCTAGGCTCACCAAATCATCCTTTGCTACAGTAACACCAACTTGACAAAGTTCATCATGACACTGTGTGAACCTACTCAGGTACTGTGGAATGCTCCTGTTCCTCTGCATCTTGATATTTCAAAGCTTGTCCTTGAGTGCCAATTTCTTGTGGTCACTACTATTCTAGAAAAAAGACTGTTAACACTTCCACATTGCATAAAGAGTCTCTTTCCCATGGAGATTGGATACAATATGGTCTCGTAGTCCCTACAATATTATCCTCCTCACCTTGGCAACACACTTCTACTAATTTTCTAGATTTTGAGCATCAACTACTGTTCGTTTCAGAATATCATTATCAGTGAATTGATTCAACCTAGTATCCTCCAATACTTCCTCCATGCAATTCTTCCATGATACATAATTTGATATTCCCTCAAGGGCATACTTGAGCCTTAGTCCATTGAAATCCATTTTCTCAGTCCTGAAGAAAACCTGCAACCTGATCTGCAGCCTCAAACCTCTTGCAATGACAAATTTGAAATCTCTGTTATATATTGATTCTAGCTTTGATACCATGTACAAATTAATGTGTAGATTCAATACTGCTCATGAAATTTTCTAAATCACAAGATTTGAATCTACTCTACTAATCTATCGAAGTTAATTCAAAATCTAAAACAAGAATTATATACATGCGAAAGGAAACATCGCACATGCACAAAGATTTATCTAGGGGAAATAAACTACTTAAAACCCCTTACTATCTATATTGCATTAATTAGAGAATAGAGAAGAAATAAAATGCTTTCTTAAGCCTGATCACACCCTACAAGTGTATAGTCTATCCCTTTGCCCAATTAACCGAACTTGGTCTAACACTTAGCCAATTTCAAGCCTTCCCAAGATTTTATTTCCTTGTGTTTTTCCCTTGGGAAATTTCTCCCTATTTTTTAGGAATTTCACACCAAGGAATTATGTAATAGCCTTAAATTAACTTCTGACTTCATGCACCACATGTACACATTGGAATATGCTACAAATGATAGTACACTACCTTGGAATCTCCATCTCAACTGGGTAACTTAAATTCTCTGCAAGCAACAATTATTTTGTGCTAATTAATCAATTAAATGGTTGATCACTGAGTGTGGTTGAAGTTCCACTTCCAGAACTTGACCTCCACTAGTCCTTTTGACAGTTAGACCTAGTTAAACTGACAATAACTCAAATTAACTAAAACAAATTGTTGCAAATTAGCAATCAATCATGTAGAACTAAACTCAATCTTCTCCAACTCGAACTTACTGAGTTAATTAAGTGACAAGAGCCATGTCACCTCATTTAGCTACCTCCAAGTATTCTGCTGAAATAGAAATTCAAATTTTAATATAGTTTGATCAAGGAAAAGTCAAAACTAGATTTTCTTGCTACATTTTCAACAAAGTCATCAAGAAAAACATAATTTTATGAAAGACAGAGAAAGATTCCTGAAATTACAGATAAAAGAGAAACACAAAATGCTCAAGAAAACAACTGATAATATCAAATAATTGGAAGAAAAACTTGAAAAAGTTAAAGTAGAAATAAAGAATTCAATAGGAGATGAGTTGTCAAGGATTTATAGAGAATCTTTGCAATTGTCCACATGATATAAAAGAAATCATTAAGAAAAACAAAAGGAAAAATGTTAAAAAAAGTCAGAGGATACAAATTCAGACCACCCTGAGACTCAAAAAGAGCCATAACAATTAGAACCAACACTCTTAGCCTTTGGAGGAGTAATATTCTACACCAAGGTGATTCTTTTCCCACCAAAGATAAAACTTATGAAATTGATTATTTTGTTCATTCTAATTGTTAGTTAAATATGCTAAGAAGAAGAGTAATATCAAAGCTATATTGGGAGAATGCCACTATGTCTGGAACAATAGTTAATGGAGTAAGCATGGAAGTTCAAGGACAAACATAAGATTTCCCATTAAAGGTAAAATGTCATCACTTCAAGATTTCTTTTCATTGTGTTGATTAGATAGCTAATGATTGTATCGTAGGATCAATTTTTTTTGAATTAGTAGATTCAGTGATAATAAAAAAAAAGAATAAAAGAGAAAAGGTCTTTGAATTTCATATAAATGGAATAAAAGTGAAAATTCCTTTATTTCTAGAAGGAATGGGTAAAAGTAGGGAAAAAGAACAAAAACAACCTAGAAAGGCTACCCATGAAATTACTTCTAGTAATTTAGAAAAATGGAGTACAAAATGTTCTATGCACAAAGTAGGAGTATTGGTGTAACAAACCTGGTAAAAAAAAACTAATGTAAAAATATATAAGACCACAGTTGATGGGACACTTATTCCAAGTGGAATGTTGGGCAAGACATCCTGGTGTGGGTGTTCATTTGGTTATTTATAACTAAGGAAATGGCTAAGGCTTTGGAAAGGAAAAATGAAAATTTTGGCACATTTATTTTGAAAATAATGGAAATCAGGAGAAAAGGAAGGTGAAAGGTAACTAGTTGTATGTGAAGAGGAAATTGAAGGAAAATGAAGAAAATAGAGGCCTCATTGATAAAAAGGCTTCTTGGGATCAATGGGGAAGCTTGGTCAGTGTAACATTTTGTTAGTTTAGTTTTGGTGCTCTCTCATTATTCTCTCTCTCTCTCATACTCTTGGACACTTAGAGTTTTCTTGGAGAATTTTGGCATTGGAGAAAGAAAGGAAAAGAAGGAAAGAGGAAGCAAAGATGAAGCAGGGAAAGGTAGGATCAAGCAGCTACAACAAGATTCATTGCAGGTATCGACTTGCATGTGTATTTTCCTTGCTAGATTTGGCTTGCATGTGGCTATTTTCTATCATGGCATGGATGTTTCTAGGTGTGACAGTGTGTTTAGCCTAGCCATTCCATTTCCAGATAGCCATGGTGTGATGGGATTCTCATGTTTTGGTTGAGCTAGATTTCCAAATGGATTCGAAGCTGAGTGAGGTGGATCTCCAAAATGATAAAACACATGGCCTAGTAACCCCTAAGCCAGATTGTGGGTTGCGGTAAAGCCGAATATTGAGTTGCCTCGAATGGCCTAGGAATCCTTGCCAGTGAATGAAAGGATATATAGTAAAGATAAGAGGTGGTTTTCTCTCTGTTAGGCCTAGTAATCCTGGGTTTGGGATATGCAGTAAATCCTGGAGAGTGGGTCTCGGTTAAGGGACTAGTGATCCAGGTTTGGATTACAGTAAATCCTGAGAGACTAGGAGACAATAAAATTTGTCATGGTGTAGGTGGAGCATTCTAGTGGCATCCATGCTTGTTTGTCCTAGTGATTAGGTGGATATCACGATAAATCCTGTTATGATGTGTTCATTGTGTTGGCCTAGTGATCCGAGATGGATTATAGTAAAGCCTAGTTTTCATTAATGAGGGTGAGGTGGTTTAGCCTCGGTTTGCCCTGGTTGGTTATTTTGGGTTGAGTCCCACTTTCATGCTTGGAATATGGCATGGGGGTGAATGGCTCAAGAGAGATTTGGCTCAACTATTCTATCATCGGGTGGAACGTGGTAGTCCCATCTCCAGTTGGTTTATTACATTCATTAATGATAAATTCATTCCCTTGATTTTCATGTGTAAATGTACTAATGTATATGTGGATATTGATGGCTGATATGTTTATGATATTTTTGTTCCTATTATGCTAGTTATATGTATATTTTATGACAACAACTATGTATATCTCTCAACATGTTTTTCCTTGTAAATGAATGGATAATGTATCGATGGCCTAATAGATGATAATGAAACAAATGACATGAGGGAACAATGATTCATAGCGATTCTCAGATAAGTATGATATCCCTACACTTAATTATGTTGTTTACTCCTGTAGGTTACATGTTGATGATATGTTTGACGGAATACCTAGTATGAATAGTAGGGGTCTGATTAAGGTATTGTTAAACTTATTGCTTTTGCATCATTGTTTCCATGTATTTTTATTGATTTTAATCTATCACTCCATTCTGGGCAGTGGCCTAGGATATGGGCTTGAAAAACTGGCTTAAATCTTGGGGTCGATGGCACAGAAATGACAAATTTGGTCTTTGGTTGCTAGCATGTAACCCTATGAGAGCGACTTTGGGTATTTGGTCACTCCCTTTCCCATAGCATGAGAGCGATTGTGGCTTAAGAGATATAGAACAAATGTGGAACCCCAGGGACAGGTTGTTTGAGTGGTTGACATGTCTCCTGAGGATCCTAAAACTAATGTTAGATGACTGTATGTGATTTTTCCATTGATTCCACTTTCTTAAGGTCACATGGGAGGTCAAATCTAATGATAGTAGCTTCTTGTCTCATGTTTTCCCTAGTTGGCATGGTTACTTAGGTGGATGTGGGAGGAGGGTGTTACAAATTGGTATCAGAGAATGGTTCAACTCTAAGATTGGATGGGTGGTGTGTGTTGGTCATGAATGCATGTCAGTTGCAAGTGTGTCTATTACACTTTCATTCCATGTGCTTGTTGCAGTAACTTGATGATTGATTATGGTTGTAGTCAGGTTTCCATGAGGAACTTGATGTTGATTTTGTGGAATGCATTTGTCATGGGTACATGTTTGGTTGCATGTGGTTATATCTCACTTACATGATTGATTTTATGTTGCCTACTTAAAGGTTACATTCTTGAATATTTTGATTACATGAATCAATCTTATAGGTTGATTACAAGAATTGATCACTTATGCTCGACTACATGCGTTTATGCATATGTGTAGTTGATTAGGCTTTTCTTATGCATGTTGATGCTTGCATGTGGCAATGCGTGCAATGGAGTAATGGTTGTTGTCATGCATGAGGTCATGGTTTGTGTAGTTGATATGGTCATGCATTAATGAATGGACCCTAGCTAGAAGAATGTGTATGTGGTTTTGTACTCATGTGTTATATGTCTATATGTAGTCATTATTCATGAATGGTCTTGGTCATAGTTTTGCATGAATAGTAGGTCAAACATGCCTTGTGGAGCCATGGTATGCAATCTAGGTCATCATGATGCTATTGGTTTTTATGATGCGAATGTGTTGGCTAAGATAGAGCAGGATATGCAGACTATCAAAGTGAGGTTGCAACATTAGACTTTGGGGTAAGAGAAGACTACCATATAGGTATTGTATGTTGGGCATGCAGGTATGTAGGTTAAGGATTGTTATATGAATTAGTGTTATATAAATTAGGTTTATGTACACGTATTTTGATGTTATGGTTACATATATGATAGATGATAGTTGATTAGCATAAGTTGGATAGTCAAGAATGATGGTAACATGTGGTTGTATGCATTGCTATTGTTGTTTTATGTTAGATAACTTGATGATTATGTTATATGCTATTGATGATCATGATAGGTTAACTTGTTGTTGTTATATGTTGGTAACTTGATTATTAGACTTATTACATTAAGATATTGATGTTATATGTATCATGCTAAATTGGATTGGACTATGTAGATGGTTATGGTTGTGGTATTCAGGTATGAGCCGACATATTTGTGATTTGGTTTCGTACTAATCTAGACTGATCATACATATGTGATTGCTATGCATAAATGATAATTGCTTATGAGTTAGGATGTAAGCATGTTAGTTAGTGATTGTTATGGATAGCATGATCTTACTTGTGTTTGAGTTGATATGTTGTGAAGTTATATCATGATAATCTAGATTGATTGTGCAAACAAGATAGGCTCCCCTGAGATACAGTGAGGTACAAGTTTTCTTATGTCGTATATTTGGTGCTTGACTGTTTGATTATGTGTTATATGGAATTTGTATCTACGGATAAACACATTTTCCCTAAGTGGGTAGCTACACTTAGAACAATAGAAAGAAATTAGTTTAACCTTTTCCTATAGTCGATAGATGAGATGAAGGAACTTACTTGTAGTCTTTCGCTTCGTTGATCTCCTTTGAATTTATCCTGTCTCTCCCACTTGAACTGAGTCCGCTCAATTGGTACCTGTGTCAACAAAAACAGAAACAACAACGATAAAAGCATACATTATCTATCTACTATAAACTAATGGAATCGAAGACATTGAAACACATAATCATCATAGATATGAACAAGAATATGAGAAAAGGAATAAACAACTTTATTAATGTAGAAGGAAGAGTTTCACCCAATGCGGTTAGATCCCGTGTCACTCATCCAGCTTCAATCCAACTGTCGTCACACCAAAAGCACACCAATCCAGCAGCATAACATTACTTGACATGAACTCAAATATCAAACCAACAGTATTTCCTTACAATATTCATATTTTAGCCCCTTGATCACTATGATGAGTGCTCAATTTATAGGGAAATGGAGGTGGTTTTGTCATAAATTGGGTATTGAATGGCCTTCCAAACTTGGAGTTAGTTTCCATGGAGCAAGGGATGAGAGGATAGGAGGTTAATTGATCCATAGCCTATCAAAATTCGAGCTCATAGGATGAGATAAGAGATGGGATCCTTCTATAATGATCTAGAATCAAGGTACCTGTGTCAACAGAAACAGAAACAACAACGATCAAAGCATACATTATCTATCTACTATAAACCAATGGAATAGAAGACATTGAAACACATAATTATCATAGATATGAACAAGAATATGAGAAAAGGAATAAACAACTTTATTAATGTAGAAGGAAGAGTTTCACCCAATGCGGTTAGATCCCGTGTCACTCATCCAGCTTCAGTCCAACCGTCGTCACACCAAAAGCACACCAATCTAGTAGCATAACATTACTTGACATGAAATCAAATATCAAATCAATAGTATTTCCTTACAATATTCATAATTTAGCCCCTTGATCACTATGATGAGTGCTCAATTTATAGGGAAATGGAGGTGGTTTTGTCATAAATTGGGTATTGAATGGCCTTCCAAAATTGGAGTTAGTTTCCATGGAGTAAGGGATGAGAGGATAGGAGGTTAATTGATCCATAGCCTATCAAAATTCGAGCTCATAGGATGAGATAAGAGATGGGATCCTTCTATAATGATCTAGAATCAAGGAATATTCCCAGAACCCTATGAAAATTTCACTCATTCTCGCCTAGTACAGGTCAAAGTGGGCCTAAGTGCACTGCAGTGTAGGTCTGAATGGGCCTACCTGCTTTGCAGCACAGTTACCCCTGACCAAGGTTGCATTGGTGTCCCAAGGAGGCATTTTAGCAGGGTTTCAAGCTAGGAAGCTTTCATGAATGAAAGCATTCAATTTGATGACTTGTCTATGACATGTAGCAACTGAATTAGGGTTTGATGAGCCCTAATTGTACTAATCTGACCGTCGAGAATGATGTACCCAAATAGACCTGTAATAACTACCCCCTAAAGCATAAAGTCGAAAATGATAATGTTGAGTGATATGCTTTATGATGTGAAGAGGAAGATTTGAAGTGGATGGTGACCTACATCAATACAACACATAATATTATGATATCTTTGAATTTTCCATGAATTGTTGAGGGAAGGCATACCCATGCTCAACATATAAACTTTTCATTACATGTACATAAATCAGATAGTCATCTACATATATAGACCCATGATAGGATGACCATCTGTGTAAAGCCATTGTACAAATGATATAGTACACTCTTGAAATCACAGCCTGGATGGATGAAACTAGATCTAGGGTCTTCTATATCATCCAATCGTTCGCTCAAGTACTAGTCTAACCATCTGAAAATGTGATCTAAAGTTGAACATGGGAAGACACCATTTGATTACCAGCCAATGATGTAAGCTGTTAATAGACGCGATAGAAATTAATGATAATGATTATCAAGGTACTACAATACATTTTGCATGGTGTGAATAGATGTTTTAATGTTGAACACCATACAAAGTCTTTCGGTTGAAGGTCTGTGATGTCAACCTGTCGCCGAAAGTGAGAAATTTTCCATTGATGTATGCAAGCTTCAAGGTACTGGAAGGGTGTTTCTAAGTCAACTTCCTGGATAATGTGCTGATGTTGACAAGAAGCGACTCGTCGTAGGAGGGCCTTGATGCATCCCCCATCAACGACACGAAACGACTGTAATGATTTTGAAGACAAAATGTTACTGACGACACAATGTTTAGGAATGGCGGTCATGAAAATGAAGGTTTATGAGTATTGCAAAGAATGAAGTTTATTGAATGACTTCTCTTGAACATGTCAGCGACACTGAATGAATTGGCAACATTGACCCAAAACCAAAGTGATGGATGGTGTGATA
>APFE030886140.1:2332-49742 GCA_000404065.3 Pinus taeda
CTTCCAGACCTGGTCATATATCTCAAAAACAGTGTTTTATTCCCTGTACGCGACATTGCCCTGAGTTAAACGCGTGTATACGCGGGTTCTACATAGCTAACCCGCGTATATGTATTAAAACACTTAAAAAATATAAAAATTCCGTATTTTCGGGCGGAGATCGCGGGTTTCACCTGCTGATCACCTGTTAGTGCACGTGGCCTCAACTGTCCCCAACCAATTCCTAACTAAAAAACTACCTTGGAGTTGGTATAAAAAGACATCATGAGTGAGGCCTAAGGAGGAGAGTATAGAGCAAGGTTATTATACTGAGTTTTTCCCCTGATCAGGTCTGAAGACCCTTGTGCTTTCTGCACTTCCCCCATATTGTACAGGAAACCCTTGTTTCCTTGTGATTTGATGTTCATCCCTTAGTCATGACATCTTGGAGTGAGTATTGGAAGGTGACCTACTAGAGGCTTGAGGTGGGACGGATCCAGAGGGAGGCTGAGCTTTGAGCCTGCAGAAGTGGTTCAGGTGATATTGCTCTTATTTTGACTATTCTACTTGTCTAATAAAGAAACATGTCTTGTTCTCGATATGCTTCTTTCTTTATGTTAATGATGTTCATATTTGAATTTCATGTATGAATGGATGTCTAAAAGTTTATAACTAACTCCTTTCTTATATAACATAAAGATGATTTTTATATAAATCTTTGTCCATATACTGCTGCATTCCTTGGAATTGTTGTTTTTGCAAGGCAAAGGAGCGGAAGGGACGTGAAGAAGGGTTTGCACCCTTGAGGAACTACCCAAACGTAGGACCTGAGGTATGTCCTTCTCACCTTAGAAGTAGCTTTTTCTAGCATAAACGGCTGTGTGTGTGTATGTTTCTTGACTTAGACAACTTCCAGTCTGCTAGGGTTCCACCCAAGAGCCTTAGGGGATAATATCCCGCAACACATTGGTGGTTTAAAGCCTTGTAGTTTGAGGGTGTTCATGCATGTCTGGAGTGAAACAGAGTGAAAGTGGTTATCTGGCTTGAACGAAACCATCATTCGTTCCATTAAACGTGCAACAATAGTTGAATTTATATGTTACCAGGCATCTCAAGCTACAACCTAGGAGAGTTTCTTGGAATTATAACAGGGAGAAATAGAACCATAGAAGCTGATAGATTGTTGCAGGATGTTAGGGAGAATGTGGGAGCCCCTACATCAAAGCGCAGGAAGAGGAGGTCACTTGATAGGTAAACTGGTTACATGGATCTCATGATAGAGCTCATTGAGATAGAGCCTTATTCATTTGAGGAAGGAGTTTCTAAACTTGTTTAGGTTGATTCTATTGTGGAGGAATATGAATCCATCATGAAGAAAAATGTATGGGAGGTGGTGTCGAGACCATAAGGAAAATAAGTGGTTGGTTCGATATGGATCTACAAAGTGAAGCATGTAGCTGATGGGAGCATCGAGAAATACAAGGCCAGATTTGTGGCTAAAGGATTTTGTTAGATCAAGGGAGTGGACTATGAGGAAAAATATGTACCAGTTGCAAGATATTCTTCAATCAGATCCATTTCTAGCATTGGCTGCACAAATGGGGTGGAAAATCCACTAGATAAATGTGAAGATCACCTTTCTCAATGGTGTTGTTGAGGTGGAAATTTACGTAAATAAGGCAACAGGGTTTGAGACATATGATCGGGAGTCACATGTGTGCAGACTCAAGAGAGAATTGCATGGTCTCAAACAGGTGCCCCAAGCATGGTACGCTTGGATCTATAGTTATATTAGTGGATTGGGCTTCACCAAATGTGAAGCAGATGCACACCTCTATCACATTGTTGAAGATGGTAAGTTAACTATTCTTGTTTTTATATATTTATTATTTAATATTGACAGGTGATGAGAAACTAATTCACTCTTGCAAAGAGGATCTTGCAAGGGAATTTGAGATGAAATATATGAGCTTAATGCATTACTTCTTCGAGCTGGAAGTATGGAAAGGTGATAGTGAATTATTTGTCTCAGGGGAAGTATGCCTCTAAAATACTTCATATATTTCCCATGGAGAATTCTAAGCCCATGGAAACACCTCTAGATACCAATTGGAGGAAGGAAAATGCCAGTTCAGGTGAACAGGTTGATGCTACCATTTATAGGCAACTTGTGGTGTATTTGATGTATCTTGTGAACACAAGACCCGACATGTGCTATGGAGTAAACCAACTGAGTCAAGCTACGATGAGGCCTACCAAGTTGTATTGGAAGGAAAAAAAGCACATGTTATGTTACCTCAGAGGCACTACTAATTATAGATTATGCACAAGAGGACAAAGGGAGTGAAGCTTTAAGGCTTCACCAATGCAGATTGGGCAAGGAATCCAAAAAAAAGAAAATTACTTCAAGTTATATCTTCATTGTTGGGTCCGCAACTATTTCCTGGTACAACAGGAAGCAGAGGTCTATGGCACTCAACTCAAGAGAGTTTGAATACATGGTTGCAAGTCAAGAAACATGTGAGGCCATATGGATGAGGAAATTACATGTTTGTATTTTCAATCAGGAGATGGATCCAATAGTGATATATTATGATAATCAGAGTTGCATTAAGCTTTTTGAGAATTTGATATTTCATGATAGGTCCAAGCAAGTTGATATCCAGTATCATCATTTGCAAGACTATGTGCATGTGAGAATTATGTTTCTATAGTAGATTCCAACTGAGGAGAAATATGCTGACATCTTGACAAAGGAATTTTCAAGAGGTAAATTCAAATTCCACAGGTGCGGGATAGGGGTGGTGAAAAATTTCTTTATTGCTAAGAGGGAGTGTTCAAAAAATGTAGCAAGAAAAGCTCAGTTTGACTTTATCCTTGGTCAAAGTGATTAAATCGAATTTCCACATTAGCAGGACAACTTGGAGGAAGTTAACTAGTGTGACATAGCTCTTGTCACATAGTTAGCTCAGTAAATTCGAGTTAGAGGGCTTGGAGTTCGATTATGCATTTGTGATTTCTAAATTTTAGTAATCCAATTAAGTTATTTTCAGTTGTATTCATTTAACTGACCTCTAAATATTAATAGAGTCAGTTGAAGGTGAGTTGTGTAGTGGGACAATAGTCTAACTCATAGATCTATCAGTTAACTAATCAATCAGCCCAAAATATCCAGTGCATGTAAGGAATTCAAGTTCCTCAACTGAAGTGGAGATGACACAATAATGTAACATTAGTTGTAGACTAGTTTTGAGTGTAGAAGTGTTGCATGGGTAAGAATATAAATCCTTGGGAATTTCATAATCAATTTGGAGAAAATTCCTATATTTTACGGGCTAATTTCCTCAGGTTTTGTGCAAGGAAATGGGAGGCTTAGTGAGAAAATAATTGGCTAAGTGTTGGCCAAAGTTTCTCATTGAGAAGAGAGAACAATTATTCTTTTACAGGTTGAGCTTAGAGCTGAAGCTAACAATTGTAATAGTTTCTCTATTAAACTAATTAATGAAAAGAGGCTTGAGGATTTTTTCCCAGTTGGGTTCCCTTAGGAATCACTATGATTTTTGTGGTTTTTCTTATTGCATGTCTATGCATGTTGTTATAAATTGTGATTTCCATTCCACAAATCAGTAAGTAGAATTATGTCTCTTGTTTTTTAATTTGAAATCTTGAGCAATTGCAATTTATATCAAATTTCTACAATTTCAACAACTAGAGAATAGGTGGCAGAGTTAACCAAGTTTGAAGAACAATTGCTAGATATTTAGAGATAAGTTTCAACAATCTCATATTTAAAGGAGGAATATCAACAATCAAAGGATCGACTACAAATTTTAGGCAGAAAAATCAACATCAATAAACCAATTCCTTTGCTTCTACCTTTGTCCTTTGTTCTTTATCCAATTATTAACACTACTCCAAACCACACATCAACACCTCACACACTGCATATACGTATGGCTGAAACAAAATTCAACTCACTGCTGCTACCATTGCAAACTGATTCAGAAAATCTATATGCTAAGGCTCACACAGTTTACAAGATCTTCACCAAGCTCACTCTCACTCACCTCTCTCAATAATCAACCATACTAACAATGAGATTTCTCTAATATATGGATGAACTGAGTGCTCAAATCTATAATTACACAAAACTACTGATATCAAAAATCCTGTTCATATGCTTGATTAGATCTAGATTCAAATCATTGACTCAATCAACCATAACTCCATTATCCTTTTTGATATTTTCAACTTTAATCAACTTATGGAGGTCCCATGGACTTTTCTGCCCATAAACCAAATTTTTTTGATAAGGATGTCACCCAAACACAAAAATTAGCTCAACAATGTGAAGAATGCAGATAATTCTCGTGAAATTCTTCAGTAGCACCCTTGACACTGTATGAACTCATTTGGGGCTATAACCACTCCCTTGATCTGGCCTCCATGGGAATGGGGCATTCCAACTACTCCCATAGGCCTCTGTGCATGTGACTAGGGTTTAGGATCAGTAAAAACATCAACCTCTCAGCTCTAAACCTATTCCACCCGTTCCATCATCTTCTCTAGCACCTGAACACTCTTGAAAAACACTACTCCAAACCACACATCAACACCTCACACACTGCATATTTTGTGGTTTTTCTTATTGTGTGTTTATGCATGTTGTTATAAATTGTGATTTCCATTCCACATACCATTAAAGTAGAATTATGTCTCTTCTTTTTTAGTTTCAAATCTTGAGTAGTTGCAATTTATATCAAATTTCTACAATTTCAACAACTGGAGAATAGTTGGAAGAGTTAACCAAGTTTGAAGAAAAAGATAGATCTTTTGGGAGAAGTTTCAACAATCTCATATTTAAAGGAGGAATATCAACAATCAAAGGATCAACTACAAATTTTAGATAAGAAGATCAACATCAATAAACCAATTCTCAGAATGGAAGGCAAAGGATTTTTTAGCAGTGCCAAGTTTCCTGCAACAAATTGGAAATAATATTTATTTTTAGTTTCTTGTTTAGGATTTTATTCCAAGAAAATTGTAATAGTTCATGATTATGTTTTCCTATATATTATTTGATTTGTAATGTAAAAGAGTGGGATTTTGATGTCGAAACCCAAATATTTTTATGAAGTCTTCTATTACAGAGTTTTTAATCAAGGAATTCTCGTTCCAATTAATGACATAATTTGTTTCTTATGTATGTCTTTTCTTGTAATTACTTAATTTTTTTTGCATATCTTTGAAGTAGTATAGGACATTGGGAAGGGTTAGGCTGAGTATCAGCCTCCTTGACATCCCTACTACAATGTTATTTTCTATACTGAGTAAAATATTGAACAATTTGTTTAATTGGTCACACAAAAATCATTGGATTTTTGCTTCTATGCTATACTTGAATGTATTTGTGTTCACTACAGAGGTTCTTCTATACGTTTATGCTTTTGTTAGATGATTAGGTATTCAAGGAGGATACTTGATTATATAATTTCTCTTCTATTCCTCTATCAAAACCTTTCAAGCTATGCTATTTTTTCATAGCTGAACACTGTCACTTTGATAAGGCCTCTACAAGAGAGGGATTTATTTGTTAAGTAGGGATTGGAAACCCGAAGTAACCACCCTATATAAAAACCACTAGATATGGACATTTTGCATCTTAGGCTATTGTTTAATGAAAATGACCAATGTTAAATTCTCATAACACTTGAGGGATCCCCCTCTGTTTATAGGGCCAACTTGAACCTAAAATTGGTTGAGTTGGTTTCTCGGTGCAATTTCACAGCCAAAAATTGTCTTCGAGAAACATATAAAACATTTGATAAATCCACATTCCCCCAATATGACAAGACATTGTATATACACCCAAACCCACAACTTCTCTTGAGAAAATCTAGGAGTTGGTTCAAGTGGTGGCAATGTATCTTCAGAAAAATTAGAATAAATGGGAAGAAGTGGAACACTAACATGCCCCCTTGGATTTGTAAATGAGCTATGGTAGATTGTCCTCACCTCACATAAAAAACTCCACCCTACTAATCATAAAAGAAGGACATGAGGCATCCCCCCTAGTACTTAAGCCAAAGCCTAAGTTTTGAAGGGAATTTAGTTGATTGTGGGTTCATTACATTTCTCATAGGGAAAAAGACATGCACTTTGGTATAAGGCATCCAAACTAGGAGTGCATTTTACCTAAATTATTTCCCAGAGCTAGTTGTAGAGGAGAGAAAAATCATATCGATTAAGCTTCAATAATTTCATTTAGTCATTAATATAAACAATTTATCTCATGATAAAGGTAGCTTGAGTCAATTACGCAACTTATTTTTGCATGTGTTGGCATTATGGCTAATGTTTTGTACTTGATGGAAACCTACTTGATAAAGATATCAACATTATGGTAAGAGGATGATTATGCAATCTGGTACAAATGTGACAAGTAAGATGGAAAAAGAAATATCAGCTCAGAGACAGAGGAATGATAAAGCTGAAGTTTGGGAAAGTATATATAGATCCAATGAAGAAAGTCCTCATACATTTGTAGGTATGGTGAAGCAAAGTTGCGTACATATTCCGCACCATGGTAATTCAGGAATACCAAGGGTCTTTACCATGGTATTGACACATTGTATTAGGCACGAAAACATATATTTGATCCTGTCAAAGAATACCATTGACATTACTAAGGTATTTTCCTAAGGTATTGGCTAAGGGTTATGCTATATAAGGAGATGGATATCAAAGTGTTATGTGTGCAAGTGATTGGTTATTGATGAATGATCCAAAACAAGTGTTCATTAAGGAGCATGGAGGAGGTTCAAATCTGATGGATATGAAGGTATAGTAGAGACTAATGAATATGATTTCTTGATATTTTGTGATTATGAATAACAATTATAGATATGAGGCGATAATGATACTTTGACATGAATATGTTATAGTAAGTGTTGTGAAGTATGCTTTGTGGTTGCAATGAAGGTGTGATTCAATGGTTATAGATCTATATGTTGGTTTTCCTTTGAGAGGGTGCATACATACGTGGATCTTCTTTTTCTTAGTCGCATATAAATTTTGTGAAAGTTCAGAATCTGTATGCAGGTGTCAAACATGGGAAGCACATACATACATAGATGTGTTTTCTAAAAGGTGCGTATATCTGCTAGGGTTTTGCAGTATGATATGCTGATGATGTTTGATTTGTTATGTTATGTTTTCTTCTGTCTATCGATGAAGTCTTAATATACGTTTGGAAATACTGGTTGGGTTGATTTGGCTATAAAACGAAATGCTGACTAGTGGTGATGCTACTGTGTAATGATCTATATTTTTTTCAGTGATCTGTGATGGTTTCAATATGCGATTGATTCAGTGGTACAAGGATTCATATTCAATTATTAATGTTTTGAATATATGTACACATGTGGTCTTCAAGGAAAGAACATACATACGCGGGTATGATTCAAAATATAGTGTATACATTCTAACATATGATTGATCAGGGTTTGCAGTGATAGGACATGATTTTTATGATGAACAATATGTGGTTTGGTATTTTGATGAATGGGTGTATAGTGATATTGGTTTGATCTAGTTGCATTGATTTATTAAGATTTAGTGATGATTTAGTTGGTTCAATGATTTGATAAAGTGATTGGTTTTAGTATTGTTATCTAATATTGGGGTTAGATGATGGAAGTGGGTCTAGTCTGAAAATACGATGAAAAGTGGCCTATAGATTTGATGTTGTTGAGTCAGGTGGATACAATATGAAATATTATGAAATGTGGTCCACAGAGATGCTGAGGGTTGGAGCCTTCAGTGAAGGAGTCGAAGCTTCCTTCCAATGGTAGATGGTAAATCTATTCAGGGGGTTGGATCTCCCTTATAGTGGGTGTCGGTAAACGAGAGTAGGGGGTTGGAGCTCCCTCCCAGTGGGTGTTGGAAAATGAGAGAAGGTTTTAGCCTTCTGCAGGTGGGTTCTTGCGTATTGGTATGAGTCTGCGCCAATACAATATTGTAAGATGTTTTCCTTTATAATTAAATATGAATACAAAGAATATGACAACGATGGTTTTCTCCCACATTGGGTTTCCACCTAAAATCATGGTGTCCTTATGTGTTTTTGTGTTTCTTATATGTGATGGTTTATTATGATCTTACTACTCGTGGTTAATGTTTAATTAATGTATAACGAAGTAATGATGCACTGGTTCAAGTAAAACAAATGATGAAATACTTTAAAAGTTAGTTAACCATGTATACATTGTTTATTTTCATCACAGTCGCACACATACACTGGTTTACTTACTGAAAGCAACGTACAGAAATATGGATAATAAATTGAAAGGTTTAAGTGAGTTTTAAAATATTGATTCACCCCCCCACCTTCTCAGTATTTTTCCCAACAATTGGAATCACGGCATGTCACTTCAGTTGAAGCTTAACTACTTGGAGTGAATCAAGGATGATGGGAAAGAAGAAGATAGATCAAAGGAAGGTGCCATAAAATTGTGATAGTGACAGTGACGTATCAGATGCAGTGATAGTTATAGACATCAACAAATATTTAGCTTTGGGAGCATCACGTTTTCTATTAATCAAGAAAGAAGAGGATAATAACAAAGAATTGTCAAGTATGGGTTTTTTCTCTAATCGTGGTCCATTTCATTATCTATGTAATAATGATGATAGTGAATATGACAATGAATCAACTGAACTTACTCTCATGGGTAAAAGTGAAAGTAATCTTTCTAAAGAGACAACAAATTCAAAAAGGAGGGCCATAGAAGCAGAAGAACAAGTCAAGTTAGAAAAAATGGATAATAAAGGTACATTTATGCTAAGAAATGCTAACTACCAGGAATGTAAAGAAGAAATGAAGTCTAAGTTAATGAACCTAGGATATGATGTTTTGAATTTAGCATGTAATCGTTACACTAAAACTCCTCCATCAGGTGAATAATTACGAAAGAATAATGTAGCATTAAATGAGATCTTTGGTAACATACCTGATTCAACATTAGGAAATATTATGCACTATGAAACTGCAAAGGAAGTATAAGATAATATTTAGGAAATTCATGAAGGAAGAACAAAGGAAGATTGTTCATTAGAAGAACCAATAGGTTACCTTATTTCTAAAGAAAATAATGATGTTATGTCAGATGGAGATACTGATTCAAAAGAAGACATGATAAAGGAAGTTCTTAATTTAGAAGGAAAATCAATCTTGCTTTAAAAAAGGATTATTAATTTTAAGGATAAGCTACAGGCATATGATAAAAAGAATCATTTTTTAGTAGAATCTAAAAAATATTGTGAAGGACTTAAAGCTGATATCGTCTCTCTAAGAGCATATCTAGAAAAGTCAAACAAGCAAAAAGAAGAGCTACTTCAAGTATTTGAAGAACAAGAAAATGGGCCGAAGAAAGAGATTATCAAGTTAAAGGAGAGTTTGGAAGAAGGAAGAAAGGTTGAAGAAGGAATGAGGAAATATTATTAGGTAAAGGAAGAACAATACCGAAGAATGGAGTTTGAGGTAAACATTCTTAAAGGAAAATTAGAAGAAAATGGTAAACACATAAGATTTCAAGATAATACTAAGATTTTGGATAACATTCTTAGTAGTCGAAGGTCTCCCGCCATTAAATACGGTCTTGGTTTTCATGAAACTGTAAAAGGAGAATCTAGTTCACAGGCTTCTACAAGGATCTTGAAGGATAACAATATGAAATTTGAAATTTGTCAAAGAGATAAGATGTCAAAAGAAATCATTTGCTCCCAATAATATAAGGATTAATCAATTCTCTCCTTTGATCAATAATATTGAATGTTTTGTATGTCATAATTATGGACATGTCATAGCCAATTTCAAAAACAAATTGTTTCAATCTCAAGCAAATAAATGGTTCATAGGAGGATCATTGTCTCCTAGGTACTCAAGTTTCTTTAAGGGATATTGTTTTTCTTGCAACATATTTGGTCACAAAGTTATTGATTGCAATATAAGGAATATGAAACAAAAATATTACGATTCCTCTGCTCCCTTTTCTGGTCATATAAGATGTTATTTTTTTAAAATTTTGGGCATGTAGAAAAAGAATGCAGGAACACATCAATGGATTGCCACAGACAACATGGAAAGCAATCAGATATGAATATTAATGTCAACATATCTAGGAAAGATGGATCCACCAACATTTATCATAATAAGTAGAAAGAATAAGAAAAAATAAGGTGTGGTATTTCTCTCTGCCTATTTGAAGATGAATATGGATGGTACATAGACAACAAATGCTTATTGAACCCCAAAATTGCCTCTTTTTGACAACCTTCTTATATTCCATTCTCCCCTTTTTGACCATCGTAACTCTAATTTGGGTGTCATTTTACAAAGTTTATGGCATAACAGGTACATAATAATCTTCTATTTCATAAATATCATTTGTCTTTATTAATTGACCCAGTATTTACCTGAGATACTGAATTACAATGATTCTACAACTAAGTCTAAGGTTTGATGGGTTGCGAAGTTTCAGCCAAAGAATGGCATATGGGTAGGTGGAAATTATTTGGTACACCAATTTGTTCCTACCTTCATAACCTGGATGGATAAGGAAAGCACCATGGCAGCTCAATTAAAGCGAAAGTCAACCACCGAGGAAGGCGAATCAAGCGAGCGAGGAATTAATGAATGCAAATATTCAGCCTCATGATTTTCTTTGTTGATAGAAAATCATGATAAAATCATGCTATTTTATCTCTCAATGTTAATGATGTATAGTGTTGATTAGCATAAGGGAGTTAAGTATTAAAAAACAAGGAATAAAACAGAAAGAAGTTAAAAGAATTTAGTTTGTTGGAAAAATTACAGATGTCATGGATGGAAAGACAACAGCTAAAAAATATCTAGATCCATAAAGTCCCATTGTGAAAAGACACATCAATGGTGTTGAGATTCCAAACACATTGATTGATTTAGGAGAAGCTATCAACATCATGAGTAAGCAAACTATGAATCAATTGAAACTTCCTAATATTCAATATACACCTACATAATTGCATTTAGCAGATAGATCTGTCATCAAACCCGATGGTGTGTTAGGAGATTTATTTGTATCCTTAGATTCTTTGGAATATCTTGTTGAATTTATTGTATTAACACCTAAGAATAATCTTGGAGGACACCCATTGATTCTAGGAAGACCATGGTTAGCTACAATTGATGCTTTTATAAGTTGTAGATCTGGTGATATGTTTATCTCTGATGGAAGGTCAAAAAATAAATTCACATTAGATCCTCCTGCCAAAAAAATGACAAAAGTAGAAAGTGAAGCATGGGTAGATGACGATAATGAAAACTTTTATATACGATCAATTTTTTCCACTTCACAAATAGATGAAGAAGACCAAATTTTGAATTTAATGGAAAATAATGAATCTTCCTCATATTGTGAACAAAATCATAGTTTTCAAGAACAATGTAATATTGAATATCTATCATCTCGTCAAGTGGTTTTACATTCTATGGAAAATTTTGGAAATTATTTAATAGAACTTCTTCCAGGGAAAACTTTGAATATTAATGATAATCTGGAAGAATCTCAAAAGAAAGAATTAATAAAGATATTGCAAGAACATTCCTCTACTTATGTATGGGAATATATTGATATGAAAGGAATTGATCCTAACACTTGCATGCATCATATCTATATTGAATAAATGGCCAGGCCAATCTGACAACCCCAGAGGAGAATGAATCCAAATATAAGGGAAATTGTTAAAGAGGAATTACAAAAATTGTTAAATGTGAATTTCATTTATCCAATATTAGGCAGCCAGTGGGTTTCATCATTGGTAATTGTTCTGACAAAGAATGGAAAATGGAGAGTATGCACTGATTATAGGGAATTGAATAAATCTACTTTAAAAGATCATTTTCCACTTCTTTTTATAGATCAAGTTCTTGACACATTAGCAGGGAAAAATTACTTTTCATTCTTGGATGGTTTTAGTGGATATAACCAAATCCAAGTAGCTCCAGAAGATCAAGATAAAACAACCTTTACCTGTCCATGGGGAACCTATGCATACCGAGTACTTCCTTTTGGATTATGTAATGCACCTACAACATTCCAAAGGGCAGTTATAGGCATTTTCTCTGATCTAATTCATGTTTGTATGGAAGTTTACATGGATGATTTTACTATCTATGGAAATTATTTTGAAGAATCTCTTAAAAATTTGGAAAAATTTCTCATTAGATGTAAAGAAGAAAATCTCTTATTAAGCCATGAAAAATGTTTTATGATGTTTACTGAGGAAATTGTTTTAGGACACCATATTTCAAGAGATGGAATCAAAGTGGAAGCATCTAAGTTACAAGTCAATTCCAAGTTATCAGTTCCTATGTGTCAAATATATGTTAGTATTTTTATTGGTTTTACTGGCTATTATAGAATATTGATAGAAAAGTTTACAAAGATTTCCTCTCCACTTTTCAAATTGCTTACAAAATATTGTGAATTCATCTGGAATTCTGACTGCCAAAAATATTTTGAAAATTTGAAAGAAAATATTTCTAAAGCACCCATTTTAAGAGGACCAAATTGGAAACGACCTTTTCACATTTCGTCCGATGCATTATATACAATTTTAGGAGTTGTATTAGGATAGAAAGATTTAACTCATGCCATTTAATACACAAGCAAAAATATGACCCCTGTGGAGTTGAATAATATTGTAACAAAAAAGTAGGTTTTAGTTGTTGTGCATGCCATTAATAAATTCAGACATGATATCACTGGTTATGAAACCTTCATTCATACAGACCATTCTGCAATTAGATATTTAGTGAATAAATCAATTACTGATTTGAGGCTTCTACGATTTTTATTTTGCGTCGTGTAATCTTCTAGAGTGATTGCATTCATATTTTTTGGAGTCGAAATTTCAAACCATCTTCTATGGTTCATCACCACGATAGATCCATGAGTGAATAAGCCAAAACTCAATAGGGTTAAATAAATAAAGGCGAGGTCTAGGATAAGAATGAATGACAATTGATAAATATGATTATTTTTGGAATTTCTGAGGTTGTGTTTGATGCAGGCAAATGAAGTAATGATGGAGGTGTCTCTGCAACGTTTAATAAAGGTGAGATCTGACTTCTTCTTTGCAATCAGTGATCTGAATCATTCTAATGTACGAACTTCATGTAATTTCTCCCTCCCATAAAGGGTGAAAATTATTTATTTGAGGCTTTTGTGATTATTATCTTGTGTGGTGTCATCTTCTGGAAGATGAGTCATCACATTCAAATTTATTTTTGGAGTCGACGTTTCAAACTATCCTCTGTGGTTCATCATCACGATAGATCCATGAGTGAATAAACCAGAACTCAATAGGTTTAAATAAATAAAGGTGACGGCTAGGATAGGAATGAATGGCAATCAACAAATATGATTATTTCTGGAATTTCTGAGGTTGTGTTTGATGCAGGGAAATGAAGGAATGATGGAGGCATCTCTGCAACGTTTAGAAAGGTGAGATCTAACTTCTTCTTTGTGAGCAATGATCTAAATTGTTCTAATGTATGAATTTCATGTAATTTCTCCCTCTCGTACAGGGTGAAAATTATTGATTTGAGGCTTCTACGATTTTTATTTTCTATGGTGTCATCTTCCGGAGTCATCACATTCATATCTTTTTTTTGGAGTCGATGTTTCGAACCATCATTTGTGGTTCATCAATAGGATAGATCCATGAGTGAATAATCCAAAACTCAATAGGGTTAAATAAATAAAGGTGAGGTCTAGGATAGGAATGAATTACAACCGACAAATATGATTATTTATGAAATTTCTGAGGTTGTGTTTGATGCAGGAAAATGAAGGAATGATGGAGGCATCTCTACAATGTTTAAGAAAGGTGAGATATGACTTCTTATTTGCCATTAGTGATCTGAATCGTTCTAATGTACGAAATTCATGTAATTTCTCCCTCCTGTATAGGGTGAAAATTATTGATTTGAGGCTTCTGCGATTTTTATTTTGTGTGGTGTCATCTTCCGTAGTCATCACATTCATATTTTTTTGAGTCGATGTTTTGAACCATCCTTTGTTGTTCATCATCAAGATAGATCCATGAGTGAATAAACCAGAACTCAATAGGGTTAAATAAATAAAGGTGAGGGCTAGGACAGTAATGAATGACAACAGACAAATATGATTATTTCTGGAATTTCTGAGGTTGTGTTTGATGCAGGAAAATGAAGGAATGATGGAGGCATTTCTGCAACACTTAAGAAAGGTGAGATTTGACTTCTTCTTTGCAATCAATGATCTGAATCATTCTAATGTACAAAATTCATGTAATTTCTCCCTCCCGTACATGGTGAAAATTATTGATTTGAGGCTTCTATGATTTTTATTTTGTGTGGTGTCATCTACTAGAGTTATCGCATTCATATTTTTTTGGAGTCAACGTTTCAAACCATCCTCTGTGGTTCATCACCACGATAGATCCATGACCGAATAAGCTAGAACTCAATAGGATTAAATAAATAAAGGTGAGAGCTAGGATAGGAATGAATAACAACCAACAAATATGATTATTTCTGGAATCAGAGGTTGTGTTTGATGCAGGTAAATGAAGGAATGATGGTGGCGTCTCTGCAACATTTAGGAAAGGTGAGATCTGACTTTTTCTTTGCAATTAATGATCTGAATTGTTCTAATGTACAAATTTCACGTAATTTCTCCCTCCCATACGTGGTGAAAATTATTGATTTGAGGCTTCTGCGATTTTTATTTTGTGTGGTGTCATCTACTGGAGTCATCGCATTCATATTTTTTTGGAGTTGATGTTTCAAACCATCCTCTATGGTTCATTGTCAAGATAGATCCATGAATGAGTAAGCCAAAACTCAATAGGGTTAAATAAATAAAGGTGAGAGCTAGGATAGGAATGAATGGAAACCGAAAAATATGATTATTTCTGGAATCTCTGAGGTTGTGTTTGATACAGGCAAATGAAGGAATGATGGAGGTGTCTCTGCAACATTTAAGAAAATTGAGATATGAATTCTTCTTTGCAATCAATGATCTGAATTGTTTTAATGTATGAACTTCATGTAATTTCTCCCTCCCGTACAAGGTGAAAATTATTGATTTAAGGTTTCTGCGATTTTTATTTTGTGTGGTGTCATCCTCCAGAGTCAAGAAGATGACACAGAGGACCAAGCTCACCTTGCAGGAAACGGGAAAGGCCATTAATCTGGATGCCAATGAGGAGGAATCTGAAGAAATCCTGGTAGAAGAGGAGGACAAAGAGATGGAATTTGAAACCCAGGGTGCAAACCCTATTACCCGGTTACCTGAATATGTTCCTCTGCACAAGGGTAAAGCCAATGTACCGAAGGATATAGATGAGAGAAAGAGTTCTCTGCAAACTTCGCTGCTGCTAAATGATATTACTTTTGAGGGACCACACTGGGGGTGGGTTCCTGTGTTGAAATTTGAATATTGGGACCTCGTAGACCACGAGAAGTTTCCACATTTAGCGACCGAGAAGCTAATGTACCAGAGGATGGACGGGATGACTGGAATGATTGAATTAGAGCCGTGCAAATGGCTCAGAGGTGTAGAGAAAGCTAGATTACTAAACCTACTCTGGGTGCTGCATTACCACCGCGCCCCAATGACCGTCTTCGTCATCAGGCAACTACTCTGCTTGGTTCATGATGGGTGCTTGTGGCTGGAGGAGCCCATCCCCATCACAGACCATCTAATTCACCGAATTACACGACTACCTTACTCAAGGGAGGACCCAAAAAACAATTCAAAGGGAAAAGGTGGTGAGTTGGCCCTCACAAAAGCCATGAAAAAAAAGTTTAAGTTAGAGAAGAAGAAGCAAGGGTATGCCATCTCCAACATTAACAACCCTGCAGTCAAGGTCGTGACACAGATATTGGTAGGGAAGGTGATGTGGAAGTGCCGCGCGGATGAGGTACCTGTGCTAGTAGTTGCACTAGCGACCTAATGCACAGAAGGAGTTTAGTTCAACTGGGCAAACTATCTATGCGACAAGTTCCTTGCAAACCGTTGCGAGGCATAGGAGCAGGGAAAAACGTTTTATTATGCGTGGCTCCTATTGTCGATAGTATTGGTGGCATGGGAGCTGCCCGAAGATAGCCAATTCCCTTCGGTTGCGCCAGACCTTCTAGAGGCAGCAAAGTACACTTCACTGTGGGTGACCAAGGATGCGCAATGTATTAGAGAAAACAACATATTCTAGGTCCTAATGGAGATGATATCCAGATGGGGATCAATCGCAAGCTGCAGTTGTCGCCCATAGTATACAACAGTTTGTAGAGATTTGTTGAGCTCAAAGAAGATTTCTACGATGTCTTCATCAAGGCACGGAAGAACCCTATGAAGATGTGGGATGATTTACCATACTTGGCGACCGACGATGTAATATTCACAGTCCTTGAGTCTTGGCCACCGAAGCGGTGTGCTCTAGCTAGCTCTGCGGTCGAAATAGATAAGTTCGTTGTGCAGTGCAAGAAATAAGAGACAAAACTTTGGATGGCACAGCTGGCAAAGAAGCACAGAAAGGAAGAAGCAACAAATAAGGCCTAGGTAGCGCGCGATGTTGCAAAGTTTGCCGAACAATAGCAGAAAACAGGGGAAGAAGAACGCGAAGGACAATAGTCACCTTCACTCAAACCAGAGACAGACATAGAACAAGGTGGTGCGGACTTGCAGACGATGTCCACCTAGCACAAGCATCCGCGACCACGAGAGCAGACGGTGCCATTGGAGAAAAAAAAGGCATCAAAGACATCATTCGACCCAATCACCCTCACTGAGGGGGATTTGCATGATATCAATGAAACAGTGAGGGATGTCACCAGGAGGCCCTCCAGCAGTTCGAGGAACAACAACAGTTGGTGTTGGGGGCTCTTCGGATAGAGTTGCAGGAGTTGCAGGTTCGCACTCCACAGGTTGGCGGAGTGTCCACCAGCCTCGCAGTCGACACTTCAGCTGCCGAGGACATGTTGTGCACAATGGTGACCAATATGATAGTGCTACCAGATGGGGCACTTACTACAGAGCAAGAGGCCAATAGACTATGGTGAGTAGTTTGAAAGGGGTAGGGTTGAACATGGCTACGCTCCCTTGAAAGAATCTCTACCTCTTACAAGATGGAGTCATCGCAGAACTCAGGGCCAGGGAGAGTCGCGCTCTATAGGTCATGAGCGAGCAGTGCATCAATATTGAGCAGTTGGGCATGCAACACAACGAGGCAGTGGAGTAGAACAAATAGATAATGTAGGTCATAGAGGAAGCCTGTTGGATGGTCTCGGAGTTCGACATTCAGGGAGAAGAATCGATGGAGGCGCGCATCCGTAAGTTAGCCACAGGGGTGCATGACACAAGAGTAAAGATGTCTAGGGTTCAACTAGAGCTGAACCTACAAATCACAGAGTTGCAGTTGAGGGCTCAGTCTTCAAATTCGCTGGAGGTCAGAGAACAATGTACCACTGTGGCCACAACAGTAATGATGGCGATTGATAGTGTAGTGGTAGACTGCATGCAACTCTTTGAAAAATTATTCGAGGTCCTAACCACCCTGCAGGAGTACCTGAATATAGAGCGCCTAGAAACAGAGGTGTGTGAGCTACAACAGAGGTATGACGAGGTAAAAGGGACCACGCAGATGGCTTCCCTTACACAAAGGCTTGCATAGATGCAGTAGGCAAAGGCGCTCAAGGAATAGGTGGATGCCACTCAGCACAAAGAAGCGGTCTTAAAAGCATGCCTACAACCATGGATCGACGAGGCTAATACAATTACAACCTCCATTGAAGCAAAGCTCGTGAAACTGCAAGCAACTTAGAAGAGGATTCAAAGCAACAGTTCAACAACAACAGTCACCAAACAATGCGTGGAAGAACTCCAGTAGGCGGCTTCTCAGTGCGCTGCCAAACTTGCAGGGATCCAAACAGAGCTGGGAGGTCTTCACGCTAAGATCTCCACACATTCAGAGTGACTCAAGTGTGAGTCACGATGTTTGTGTTGGGGGCCTGTTGGGTGTAGGTTCCCCCAAGGGCAGTTTTCGGGCTTAGAGCCCATATTTTGGTCCAAATTTGTAATACAAATGTAAAGACTCCACATTTTGTGGGCGCGTAGATGTTAAAGAGTCATAAGGTTTTCCACCCTTATTTTGATAATGTAATGTCGATTGTAGAGGATCTACCCATGGTTTGCAGACCATGGGATTGTATAAATAGAGCTAAGCTCTAAGTTGTTAGAAGCATAATCAATGGATAATGAACAATGAAGAATTGAGAGATAGCTCTGAAGTAGAAGTCTAAGTTTTGGGTCATAGCGTAGGAAGAGGCTTTGCAACTGAGTGCACAGAGGCCTAGAAATCTACAGCTGAGTGCGCGGACCCCTGCAGCTGAGTGTGCATGGTGAGGTGAGTCTGTAATCATATGGAATTATTAATAAAGAGAAGTATTCTATAAATTTTGCATCTTTAATTCCTGTTTATGCATTTGTTATATTGGGTATGAATTTCACTTCTATGGTGCACGAATATATGTGAATGTGTTGGTTAAGTGAACGCAAGTAAGAATGGCTGTTTACATGAAGCTAATTAAGATATGTTAATAAGATAAGTAAGATACTTAGCCTAGTTGGAAGATATCACAGTTCCCTACCCTGGAAGCATGAAAGGACTTCAGCCCTAGTTAGGGCTGCATGGAAGCCAATTGTAACATTTCGTGAAGGTACTGAAGGGTAGAGCAGAGGAATAAGAAACCTATGCGAAGGTAGGTATAGTTGGAATAGACCAACATCACAACCATCTCAAGGGTGCAGAAAATTGGTTCCAACATCCTCCCATACTGCTTTGGGTGAGACTTCAATCTGCGCTCTGCGGGCTGATGTTGAAAGGGAAAGTAGTGTAGGAATTTGTTTGGCTAACTAACGCTGAACCTGGGTCAGGCCCCTTCAATCCAACAAGCTTTTGTGGCTTTTATTTTTTGTGGTGTCATCTTCTGGAGTCATCGCATTCATATTTTTTTTGGAGTTGATGTTTCAAACCACCCTCTATGGTTCATCATCGGGATATATCCATGAGTGAATAAGAAAAAACAAAATAGGGTTAAATTAATAAATGTGAGGGCTAGGATAGGAATGAATGACAACCGACAAATATGATTATTTGTGGAATTTCTGAGGTTGTGTTTGATGTAGGCAAATGAAGGAATGATGGAGGCGACTTTGCAACATTTAAGAAAAGTGAGATTTGACTTCTTCTTTGAAATCAATGATCTGAGTTGTTCTAATGTATGAACTTCATGTAATTTCCCCCTCTCGTACAAGGTGAAAATGATTGATTTGAGGCTTTTGCGATTTTTATTTTGTTTGTTGTCATCTTCCGGAGTAATTGCATTCATATTTTTTTGGAGTTGATGTTTTGGACCATCTTCTATGGTTCATCATCAGGATAGATCCATGAGTGAATAAGCCAAAACTCAATATGGTTAAATAAATAAAGGTGAGGGATAGGATAGGAATGAATGAAAACTGACAAATATGATTATTTCTGGAAATTCTGAGGTTGTGTTTGATGCAGGCAAATGAAGGAATGATGGAGGCGTCTCTACAACGTTTAAGAAAGGTGAGATCTGACTTATTCTTTGCAATCAGTGATCTAAATCATTCTAATGTATGAACTTCATGTAATTTATCCCTCCCGTATATGGTGAAAATTATTGATTTGAGGCTTCTGTGATTTTTATTTTGCATGGTGTCATCTTCTGGAGTCATCGCATTAATTTTTTTTTTGCAGTAGATGTTTTGAACCATCCTCAGTGGTTCATGATCAGGATAGATCCATGAGTGAATAAGCTAGAACTCATTAAGGTTAAATAAATAAAGGTGAGGGTTAGGATAGGAATGAATGACAACTGACAAATATGATTATTTCTAGAATTTCTGAGGTTGTGTTTGATGCAGGAAAATGAAGGAATGATGGAGGCATCTTTGAAACGTTTAAGAAAGGTGATATCTGACTTCTTCTTTGCAATCAATGATCTGAATCATTCTAATGTATGCAATTCATGTAATTTCTCCCTCCCATACAGGGTGAAAATTATTGATTTAAGGCTTCCGCAATTTTTGTTTTGTGTGGTGTCATCTTATGAAGTCATCAAATTCCTATCCTATCCCTCACATTTATTTATTTAACCCTATTGAATTCTAGCTTATTCACTCATGTATCTATCCTGATGATGAACCATAGAGGATGGTTCGAAATGTTGACTCCAAAAAAATATGAATGCGATGACTCCGGAAGATGACACCACACAAAATCAATTACTAATGGAAGACTTACAAGATGGTTATTACTATTACAAGAATTCAATATTACTATTTTGGAGACCTGGAAAACAAAACATAGTTGCTGATTTTCTATCTAGAATCCAACATAATAAAAATGATGTTCCTGTAGAAGATGTTTTTCCTGATGAATATCTTTTTGCAGTATCTATTAAATCTCCTTGGTTTGCATATATTGCTAATTATTTGGCTACAGGGAAGTTACCATCATACTTGTCTCCTCAGGAGAAAAGGAAGGTTTTTGGCTTAGTGGGGCCTCACCTAGGTTCAAAGGTGATTTAGCCAAGAAAATCCCGGTACTATTGGCCCTTTCAGCAACAGTCCGTGCAGTGCGGACTAAGGTCTCACCCTAAGTAGTATGGGAGGGTGCTAGAACAAGGTTTCCGCACCCTAGGGATGTCTGATGGGCTTCTAGAGGTCCACGATCTGACTGGTCACTTCACACACTTATGATCCCTTCGCGACCTGCGGTGCGGCTTCCGCGCAACCCTACTCAGGGCGCAACCCGTATAATACCCAAGCTCCTTGTTAATTGACTGATTATTTAACTTGTGTGTGTAAGATTTATGGTTATTACAACATATTCATCAATCATAACATTGCGCACAATACATAAATGAATACAATCATAAAGAAGATAATGCACAACAAATACGTAGGATTATGAATCAAATACTCTTTTATTAATCTTCAACATTTCTTACAAACTCAACACCGCCCTATGCACTTAGCTGCAGGGGTCCGCGCACTCAGCTGCAGACTCTACTAGGCCTTTGCGCACTCAACTACGGAGCCTCTTCCTAATACTACAACCCAAGACACTTAGAACTCTAATCTAAGCTCGAACCATTCCTTCGCTATTCATCTATCATCACTTATTGACTCACTTTACAACTTAGAGCCTCGCTCTATTTATACAATCCCATGGTCTGCGGACCATGGGTAGGCCGAATTTACACTATTTTACAATACAATGCTTAGGACGGAGAACCCTATGACTCAATTGTACACTTCAGACTCTGCGCCCGCAATTTGCGGAGTTTTACAACATCTCTGACCAAAAATTGGGATTTGAGCCCCAAAACTTGCTGTGGGGGGATTCCATGCCCAAAAGACCCCCAACACAATCATCGTGACTCATCCCGAGTCACTTTTCTGGTGCAGGGATCTTGGCACGGAGCCCCTCCAACCATTCCTTTGCTTCCCGGAGGTCCACGACGCACTGATCGACAGTTTGCTGGATCTTCTGTATGCGCTCTTCTGTTGCTTCTGCATCATCCGTGTCTAACTCGTGTCCTTTATTTGGTACCAGTTTCTGGTGCTTGTGTTTATAGTCCTGCGCCCTTGTTCGACCCCTTGGGTTGTAAAGACTGTGCTTCGGTCGGTTAGTCAAATAGCCGGCCCACCCATGTAGGGCTTCAGGCGACTGCCATTTACTTTTCCTGGGAAGGGTTCTCCATTAAGTTTGACTAGCTGGACTGCACCTTTGTCTGTGACATCTTTTACCACATATAGTCCCAGCTAGTGCATTCTGAACTTTCTCGGAAATTTTTCAATCTTTCTATCATAAAGTAGCACTAAGTTGTTTACCTTGAAGGTCCACAACTTGATATGGTGGTCGTGCCAGGCTTTTTCATGCTGTTTTTTTACCTGCTGTTGAAATCCGGCTAGAAATCATTCTTCCTTGAGCTCCTCTAATTGCACAAGCCTTTCTTCTAGAGCTTTGCGGTCCGTCATGACTGTGAGTGCTGCTACTCATGAACTAGGGATGATTTATTCCATTTGCATGACTGCTTCTGTACCATAGAACAATTGGAATGGTGCCTGTCCTGTCGATTTCTTGCATGTGGTCGTGTATGCCCATAACACATCGGGTACGTGCAGGTTCTAGTTGTCCCGCTACGTGTTACATACTTTAGTCAGCGCAGCCTCTAGTATTTTATTGAATGCTTCTACTGTTCCATTGGCCTGTGGGTGATACAATGTACTTTTTTGGTGATAAACTTGAAATTCTTCTGTGAGGGCGTTGATGGTTTCATTCAAGAAATGTGTGCCACAGTCGCTCATTAAGATTTTTAGACAGCCAAATCATGTCAACACGTTTTTGCACAAGAACTTTGCAGTCGTTGCGGCTGTGCAGTCCTTGACTATTTGTGCTTCTGTCCATCGTGTCAGGTACTCCGTCACGGTGATGATGTAGTGCGCACCTGCCTTTCCCTGAGGTTTGATTGGGCCCACAAAGTCGACTACCCATTTCTCAAATGGTTGCAGTGTCATTTGGGATTTAGTGGTATCTCGTCCCTTCATGATGGTTTTCCCGTCCTTTGACATATATCGTTGGCCTTACAATGCGCTTTCGAATCCTGGAGCATGGTCGGCCACCATAATCCTGCACAAATCTCGCGAGAGCCTTCTGTTTCTAAAATGTTAATGTTCTGTGGGTCCTCATCATCCTCCTCAACATTCACGTTATAACACTCCAGTGCACTGCTTAACTCTATCGCCCAGTCTGGCTGAAGTACACCCATTGGCTCCTGTGGTATTTTGAAGATAACGGATTTTACTGCTTGTAGTGAATCGCCAACAGTATTCAACCAACGATCTTCAAATGTGAACATTAACAAGAATACCTCGTGTAAGACATCCCATTCACCTATACCATGGTGGAGCTCCATCTCCGTATACCAATTCATGGGTATGACGTCTAGGGTATGGTAGAATAAATGTACCCATTCAGGTTGTGGCTCTTCCCCGTAGACCTTGATCCATTTCACAAGGTGCATGAGTGGATCATATCATCCATCATATTTGTCTACTAGTCGTACTTGGGGTTTCCCAAACCACGGGCGCATCATCCTTCTGCATCCACGCCAGTATTCAAAAGTTCCTTGATGCGTACCCCACCATCATGTGGGTGTTGCGCGTAGTGCCCACTTCAGCGCATCGAACCGCTACTATTCTAGTACTGCACTTTTGAATTTGCTCAAAAATTCATCCACTACAGACAATCCATCATGTGTCGACAGCTCCCTTGCCTCTGATGTCACGCAACGCAGTGATCTAACCATCATATTGCAGTTAAGCTTTGTTACTTCGTGTAACCGATTCTGCCATCGCTTTATCTCTTCGTATAAATCCAAAGTGTAGGAGCTTTCGCGCTCCCACGAAATCCTTCCATCTGCAGTTGGATTCACCCAATCCTCTCCTTATGTAGTTATCTTGTAGATATAGTCGAGATCGTCATCGCTATCATCATTGCACATCGGTTCAATGTATCGTGCTCCTTTGGTTGGATCCAGTGGTACCACTATGCGTAGTGACTTTTTCTCAAAGATCATTTTGCGCTTCTTCAGATTTATGATTCCATTCATATCGGTAGCCCAGTCTATCCCTAGTAGTGGGGGATAGGGATTACCGTCATCGACAATCTATATCACTTCAAAATCTACCTGTGCGCTTGCGTCTTCAATATCGACTGTCACCCCTTGCAATCTTCCCATGCACAAAATATTCTATTGGTTTACCATTCATAACTGAATAGGGGATCGCTATAACGTGGGTCTGCCCATGCATTCCCATGTTTGCTTTGGTAATACATTCGTGTTGGAACCCAGATCTAGGATTACCTGATCCATTTCATACTTGCCTATTTGTGCAATCAACCTCATCTCCCTTCCTATGTGCAATGCATGCTTTCTCAGTTTTCGGACCACGCGCGGTTCTCCTGACCTTGCGCACCTAGTGATAAGTTCCTGTAGCGCTTTGACTACCTTGTTGTCACATAACAGTTTCATGCATGTCTCCAGAAAGGTAGTGAGCATGGAAGGATCCATCCCTGGTTCTAGTTGATCCTTACTACCTGAAGTGCAGGCCTTTGTGAAGCTCTTCTTAGCTTCCATGAATGTCTCCTTTGTGCGTTCTAAATCAAACTCAGGTTCCTTTGTGGGAACCTTACGAACCCACGCGCTTTCTTTTGGCTGCTTCCCTTTATCATCTCCCGTTGTCATGCCGCTCCTGAGCATCATGTTTACATTTGGATCTTCATCGCACGGTTCAGACCTCATCATTTGTAAATTCTAGGTCGGAGGGGGCTGAAGTACCCCTTTTTTGCACATCTTCGCTATCAGCGAAGGACAATATTCTGCCTCATGATCAACCTGATTACAGTACCAACATGATATCCTAGTCAGGTTCGTACAATCACGAGCATAATGCCCCGACCCTCCGCAATTGTAATAGATTATTTGTTCGCAACCCCTTCCTGGTCCCATTCCACCTCAACCTTGACCTCGCCCTTGAAACCCAGCGCGCGTCATCCCTGCATTTGGGGGAGGGCTCACATTTTGGCTAGCACCGTATAGGCAAGAGTCTGATCCATCATTAGTTCATAGCTTCGGCAAATGCGTTTGTCATGGCCTACTGACCTACAAAAATTACAAAACAACTATTGGGACGTCTGCATATACTTCTGCAACGGATGATAATTATCTGTGGTATGTTTTCCTCCTATCTGGCAGATCACGCACCATAATGTAGATGCTACGCTCGGCCCTGCACGTGCCTCCGATCTTAATGGCATTGGCCCTCCTCCTGCTAAGTAGTTCGCGAACACTAGACAATGACCTTTGTCGTGGCCCTGGCCTTTGTATTTTATGCACCATACTTCCTCGTGCACCCTGGCCGAGTGCCCTATTGTATTTCAAACTCTGCATTTCTAGACACAGATTCTATAGGTGCGCGTGGATCTGTTGGACTCCCAATCCAGGGTCTTGTATAGGGGTCTCATGCAACCTCATTTCCATCTCCAACGCTTCGGCCTGGGTGGAAATTTTTTGTTGTGACATCACTGTCCTTAAGTGTGGTGTAAGTGAGTCTACAAACCATGCGCAATGTTGTGCATTTGTTAATGTCATGTTGGCTTCACGGATTGTACTTTTTAGCCTTTGGTCCAGATCCCAGGGGGTCTCGCCTAGGAGCATCGTGATCTCTTTAAACCCGATGATTGATTGCGTCTTTGACTTTGGCTTGCTAAACTCCCTGTTCAACGTGGTCTAGATCTCTGCAATTCTTGTGTTCGGGTGGTCATTAGAATGCTTGATATACCACGTTAATGCGTGATCCTTCAATGCTCTCACCAACGTATCCTTTTCAATATTATCATCTACGACGCCTTGTACTTCCCATACTACTCTTACCATGAACCATAATTGGTTTGGGACTTCATTTCCTACTCCCCTGAACACTGACAATTTAATCATGCTTGCCATACTGAACTATGGAGGTGGAGTGGGTGGAGATGGAGGTGAGGGTGGTGAAGCGGTTGGCAGTGTGGGTGGACGTGGTAAACGCGAAATTTGCTGCCTTATCAAACTGATTGCACTTCTCGGAGAAACCTTCGCAAGCTCGTCCTCGCTCTCTCACGAGGGTGAAATTAAGGGACTGTTTTCTAATTCTTCACTATTCCACTTCTGTATATCTTTCCACTCCGCGTAGTCCCAAACATTAATTTATTCACATAACCAGCTTTTCACACAATAACATCTTAATCCAAATGTTCAAAGATTTAACATACTTACCTCGTAGTCCCTTGAGAAAATTTCGCTCTGCCTTGTTGTAGTTGATGGTCATGTCTAACGCGAACTCAATGATAAATCCTCCTATTATCTGGTCGAGCTAGTGGTCCATAGATCATGCTATCTTATCTTCTGAGGTTTTTAGTCTGTGCACTAGTTCCGGAGTCCACATTATTGGTTTGTTGAGCCTACACCTTCCCCAGCTATCTGCTAACTTTGTGATCTAATCATACAACTTAGATGGAAAAGATGCGAAGAAAATTTCATGGATTTTCGTGTACAAGTAGCGATCCAACCACTGCTCCTTAGATACTTGTGGATTTCTATTTTCCTGTGCCGAAAACTCGTGAATCTTCTTGTCAAACCACTCTTTAATTTCTTTCTTTGTAGGGTTCCAGTGGCACGATATCAAACATCCTTTATGCAGATCTGCTCTCGACAATGAAACCATTTGTTGGCTTAGTGGGGTTTGACCCAGGTTCAGAGTTGATTTAGCCAAGCAAATCCCGGTACTACTGGCCCTTTTGGCAATAGTCTGCGAAGCGCGGACTGACATCTCACTCGAAGTAGTATGGGAGGGTGCTAGAACTATGTTTCCGCACCCTAGGGATGTATGATGGGCTTCTGAGGTCTGTGGTTTGACCGGTCACTTCGTGCACTTGTGATCCCTTCATGACCTGCGGTGCAACGTTCGTGCAGCCCTACGTGGGGCGCGACCCATATAATACCAAAGCTCGTTAATTGACTAATTAATTAACTTGTGTGTGTAAGATTTATGGTTATTACATCATATTCATCAATCATAACAGTGCATGCAATACATAAATGAATATAATCATAAAGAATATAATGCACAACAAATACACAGGATTATGAATCAACTCCTCTTTTATTAATCTTCAACCTTGCTTACAAACTCGACACCGCCCTGCGCACTCAGCTGTAGGGGTCCGCGCACTTCGCTGCAGACTCTACTAAGCCTCTACGCACTCAGCTGCAAATCCTCTTCCTACTACTACAACCCAAGACACTTAGAACTCTACTCTAAGCTTGAACCATTCCTTCGCTATTCATCTATCATCACTTATTGACTCACTTTACAACTTAGAGCCTCACTCTATTTATACAATCCCATGGTCCGCAGACCATGGGTAGGCCAACTTTACACTATTTTACAGTACAATGCTTAGGGCAGACAACCCTATGACTCAATTTTACACTTCACACTCTGCGCCCACAATTCGCGGAGTTTTACAACATCTCTGACCAAAACTTGGGCTTGAGCCCCAAAACCTACTGTGGGGGGGATTCCCTGCCCAACAAAGGTTATTCAAACTAGTGCATCTTATTCATGGATAAATGAAGAATTGTACAAGACAGGACCCGACTTAATCATTCGAAGATGTGTTACAGAGGATGAAGTACTTGAGATATTAAAGGCTTGTCATGATGAACCATGCGAAGGACACTTCGGTGATACAATAACTACTTATAAAGTCCTTCTCTTAGGATATTATTGGCATTCTATTTTTAAGGATACCAAGGAATATGTTAAGAGGTGTGACAATTGTCAAAGAATGGGAAAAAATGTTCATTCAGATGAAATGCCTCTACAAACTCAAGTACTTATTGAACCTTTTGAGAAATGGGCTTTGGATTTTGTTGGTCCAATCAATCCACCATCAAGACAAAAAAATCACATTCTTGTTTGTATAGATTATGTCACAAAATGGGTAGAAGCTAAAGCACTTCTTTTTGCTACTCAAAATGTTGTAGTTTCATTTATTTTTGAGGATGTTTCCACTTGTTTTAGTGTCGCAAGTGAAATTGTGACAGATCAAGGCAGTCAATTTACATCCAAGTTGGTACAAAATACAATGGAGGAGTACAAAATCAAACATAGGAAGTGAACTCCATATCATATACAAGCCAATGGACAAGTTGAATCTACCAATAAAGTAATTGAGGCAATTCTTACCAAGATTGTGCATTTGCATAGAAGGGATTGGACAGAAAAGCTTCGAGAAGCTTTATGGGCATACTGTACCACATGGAGAATTACAACATGACACACTCCTTATGAACTTGTTTATGGAAAGAGAGTCTTGTTTCCTATTGAGTTCCACATCAAGACTTTTAAAGCAATAACCAAATTGGGTCTTGATCTATTAGAAGCCCAAAGACAAATAATGGAGGAATTGAATGAACTTGATGAGATACGACATGATGCTATTCATTGAGCCAATATAGTCCAACAAAAAATATTTAGGTGGCATGATAAGTTTATCAAAGAAAGAAAATTTCAGCCTGGTGATTTAGCATTGATTTTTGATTAAAGATTGTCAAGGAAAATTTCGAACTCATTGGCTTGGTCCTTATGAGATTGAAACTGTCTTTGATAATGGAGAAATTAGAATTAGAACCATTGATGAAGAAAAAATAACATTCCTTGTAAATGGTCATATATTACGAATATATCATAAACCATTAACAAGGGAAAAATTCATAAGAAATCTACAAGAAAATCTTGATTTGAAGTTGGTCAAGGAAGATTCTTATTCCTCTCCAACTTAGCCTTCTACTTTCTTTTTCAACACACACACACACACACACACACACATAAACATGAAAACCAACAATGTTGGCATTTTATACATAAAATCTAGGTTGAAAACCAAGCATTCTTAATAGTTTAGATTTTCTTTTCCCTATTCTAGTCCCATTGTATTTTTAACCCTCTTTTCTCTTTTAAAAAATAAAGCACCTACTGAATTTTCAACAATATGCATATCTAATATATTCCTGAAGCTAACTTGACATATTGCGACCAGGGCAAATGAAGATCATGGCATAAGAAAATTCATTGAAGATTACAGCTGAAGCAACATGAGAACCTACAAAAGAAAAATCAAAATTAGTAAGGAAAATATATAAGGTATGTATATATTAAGTTATATTATAAAGGTAAAAACATTTGAGTTATGAAATAAATGATGAGTAATTGTTGTACTGCCATACTGAATAATGATTACCCTTGTTACTATCACATGAATTCGGTTTTAACGGAAATATGTATGCCTTGTAACCCAAGTCGGTCATGAACCTTGATATAATTCGAAATTTGCCCTCTCCTCTCCATTCATCTTTCCACTTCATGTGCAATATTTTCATTTACCATTTCACTTAGCCCTGTTTCATTGCCGAGACTTCCCTCACCTAAACTCTATTTCAATCCATACTCTAATTCCTTCTGCTCCTTAACCCTGTTGAGAGAGAAATTATAGGCTAAGCTTCTCTAACATGGGGTTCATTCTAAGATCAGAGTCGAATGGGCTAAAGTTTCTTAAAGGATACCCACAGGCCAAACAATTGTTGCAGCAAGAACAATGGCTAGAATTTGTGGAGAAACTCGATGGGCACGATAAAGAGGTTACCAAGTCTTTTGCTAAGGCATACAATGGCATTGAAGAAAAATTAGGGACGTGAAGCTGGTTTTGATAGAGTCTTTCATAGCAGAAGCTACCACATTACCATGAAATAAAGAGAGCTGGTTCAAGAACAGAAAAAATTGAAGAGAAAGAATGGAAATTTTTTCTCAAGAATCAAGGTATGGATAATACTATGTTTGAAAAGGAAATACCAGTGACAACTTTGAAAAATAAATGGAGGGATTTGCTATTGATCATTCAAAAGTTTATAACTTGTGAAAGAAGATTGAGTAACATGTTCTTTTTATCATGCACGCTTAATGATGGATTTTGTTGACGAGAATGAAATTAACCTACCATATTTCCTACTTCGTAGCTTAATAAAAATGGATGGTAATATTCAAAGGAAGATACAGTCTATAGATAATGCTCTATACCATCATGGCCTAGTGAAAATCCTAATTGAGGCCCATTTGAGAAACATAGGAGATAATTAGGAAGATTTATTAATTAGAAATCATTTTTAGGAAGCATAAAAAGAAGAGCTAAGTGGTAAGACCAGGAAGAGTAGAAGAAAATTGTTCTCAAACCCTAAGTAAAACTCACCTACAAAAGAAACACAATAGGAGCAATACTATGATGATGAAACCCCTCTTATAAATGTGTTAGAAACTCTTAAGTAGAAGAATGTTAGAAGAAAGGTGTTGGATTAAGGGGAGCTGACCCAGGTTCAAAGTTATTTATGCCAACCAACAAAACCCTAACTGTTGGCCCTTTCAGCAAAAACCTGCATAGCGCAAGCTGCAGTATCACTTGAAGCAGTATTGGGGGATGCTAGAACCAGGTTTTTGCATCCAGAGACCACGTGATATGTATTCTGGAGTCCTTGTAGCTCAGGTATGCCTTCACATAGATCTATATCTTCCTATGGTCCACTACTGCAACTCTATAAAAATGGCTCTCAGACCATCGCGAAGGTCTACGGTCAAGCTTTTCAGACCTAAAATAAGTAGACTTACAAATTTCGCTTAGTAAATAATAACCCTAGATCTGCCTTCACACAGATCTACATGCTTTGAATAGTTACCTTAACATATTTAGCTACTACCTTCACGAAAATAGATCCTTACTCATTTCATGCACATATATTAAAGATTCAATAGATTCACTTAGAAAATATGCTTTGTTTCACAGGAAATAGATCATTAAGCGATACTGCATAAATTTAAATAGAGATAAGAATAAGGAACATATGCATAATATTTGGTCCAAAATCAGTCTTTATTAGATTCAACATTAAAATTACAGACTCTTCCACCTTGCGCACCCAACTGCAGGGGCTTGCGCACTCAGCTGCAGACTTGCCAAGGTTTCCGCGCACTCAGTTGCAGGAGCCTTCTCCTTTTGCCTAAGTACATGAGACAAAGCTTTCCTGCATTAGAACTTTTCCCTTAAACTTGTTCTTCACCAAAAGTTAGATATTTCGACTTGCTAAGACTAAACTATATAGAGCTTTTTCATTACAATACCATGGCTCACGACCTATGGGTGAGTCTTGAAACCATCCTATCACTTACCCATACAAGGGGCTAAAGCCCCTTTGTCTCCTACTTAGCTACGCACTCCGCTTCCAAATTTCATAGAGACTTCACAATAATTACAAAATTCTACTCAGAAATTGATTAAACTAACCCAAAATTGACCCTAGGGACTCTATCCCAATAGGCCCCCAACACAAATATGGTGACTCACCCTCGAGTCACTCATATGGCTTCTCAACTTTGTGGTGGAGCTCATTGAACTTTTGCTTCAATGCGTTCAACTCCACGATACTTTGTATTGCAACCTTATTCAACTCATTGACAAACTTTTCTGTAGTTGGTCCCTCTACCACAAGCTGCATGGTCCTATGAGTCTGCTATAGAGCTTTCAACTTCTCCTAAATGGTCTGAGAAATATGGTTGACCTCTTCTGTCTAAGGTTGAAGTTGAGCCTTTAACACTGATTCTTTGTGTTGCAACTCCTATAATTGTGCATGTATCAGCTTCCCTTCTTGCAGGCATGTTAAGCACTAGATTGGCACCAATGTACGTGTAGTCGCCCTGATCTCATCATATTTTTGGTGGGCCTCTTTGATTTCTATACTCAACCTCTATAGGTTTGGGTCCTCCTACAAAGTGTCCCATAATTCCATGGCATGGTTAAAAAGAAGATCACATCCTTTAACTGCAATCTCCAGAGTATTCATATGCTCCTTAATGGTTGCATCTTGCTACTCCTTGACCTCTTGCAGAGTAGTCGGATGTAGCTTCAACTGTAATTCTGCTATCTTCATCTGGAAGTCAAACGTGACTATGTTTGTCTCGTATTTTGATTTGTAGACTACAGAAGCCAATTTCCTGATGTTCACTGTAGCTACAACATCTTCTAGAATATGTAACTCTACTACTGAATTGCATGCCTGCGTTATTGAAAATTCTAGGTTTTGACTTCATGCTTCTAGATCTTCCTTTTCTTTCAGAGCCTGAGCCTTCTTAGAAAATATTTGTTTGTTGTTTACCCTAACCTCACTGATTACTACAAGTGCATATTGCTCTCTGATTCTAAGCTTTTATGAGACCCCCTGATGCAACACATGGAGAGTCTAAAGTGGTAGCATGGCTAAGTTTATCCCTATGTCCTTGATCATTCCTAGTAGAGCGCAGTCTTCCTCTGTTTCCACACAGAATGATCCTTTTGGTAAGGAGATGACTCTAAGGCCTAGAGTAATTTCCATCTCCAATACTTTCTCGCTCCCTTACGCCAGGCTCGCTTTCACCCCACTCGCTTGAATCCTTTCTGTTTGGATCTATAGCTCACGCAGATCCTTCTAGATGTTGCATCTGCATATATTGCTGCTCAAATTGCTCACACAACTTCATTGTGGTGTCTCTGACTTTATCCCCAATTTCATCGAGATCCCCTTATGTGAGGATCATTGCGTTAATGCATGCTTGTTTATCTAATTTGTGCTTCTTCCTTTTCCCGACAGTTGTCTCCTTACTATGTGTTATATACCTAGGGGGGGTAATATGGGGTATCGAGGGAGGTACCCAAGGTAATAATGTAATAATGGGATGGGCCATAGTAATAAATAAGGTGGTTAACCCATGTCATGTAAGGGACCACAAGTAGTTAATAATAATGTAATGGGCCCATGGTATTAGTTGATGGTATGAGTAAACCATGGTAATGATGCATGGTATTGTATGTATGAGCCTATATAGAGGCTAGAGACTCCACATGGAGGGATATGAAGAGAAGTATTTTTGTATGAACAGGCATATGGCTTGTGGAGTATTCTCCTTCCTTAAGGAGTGAATGTATGGTTTTGCCCTACCTTAAGGGTTTGATCAATTAAGAATCATTTCATATTATTTCTGGGTTTATTTGCATTATCTTATATTTTCATATCAGATTTATAATATTTCTGGGCTAGATCTACAACAAGTGGTATCAGAGCACTTTCTTGGGCACAAAAGTGGAGATTTTTTTTTGCTTTTGCAGGATTTTGGGGGCGGCGAGTTTGCAGATCCGATTTGTACATTTTGGTGCAAGATCTGCAAAATCTAATTGCAGATCTGGATTCTATGTGAAAAAATACCCGATTTCCAAAAAAAGAATCGGTCGAATCGGAGTCTGAATGAAGGAGATATCACTGATTTAAAAATCAGTGGGGTTGCAGATAATTTTTTAGGGTAGCGAGTTTGTGGCTCATATCTAGATGTCTTGGTGCAAGATTTGAAAAATCTAATTGTAGATATGGATTCTTTGTGGAAAAATACCCAAAAAAAAAAAAAAAAAAAAAAACAGTTGAATCGGAGTGTGGATGAGGGAGATATCACTGATTTAAAATTAGCTCTTTTTTCAGAAATTTTGGGTGACGGCGGGAGAGTTGCAGTGTAGATCTGGAATTCTAGTGCCTGGATCAGGATTTCTATCACATGTGCAGATGCAGAATGATTGTTCCATTTATGAAAACAGGTCATAATATGGATTCTGAGCAATATTGACGGAATTGTGACAAAATCAAATTTTTACCATTTTTCTTTTTCAAAACTCTCTTTATGGCTTCTAGCAAGGTTCTATTATTTACAGGAAAAGATAATGGTCCTACTATTGAAGAATACATAAAAGAACAGAAGCGGCTATGGAACAACCATTGGAAATTGTGGGTAGTGGCGCAATTTAGAGATGAGGTGGCCACATCGTGGGGATTACTTAACCAAAAGAAGTGTTCCAACCTGTCCGATGAAGAATTTGAAAAATTGCTTTTAGATAGATGGTCTCATGCCAGAAAACAAGATAAGGAGAAACATGTGGGGCTATTTCCTACTGGTATATCCTTATTAGAGGTTCATGGATTGATTCAAAAGGAGAAGATCATGGTGTCTATAAATCCGAGTTGCAAGCAAAATCTCATAAATGTCAACTTGGCAAAAGAATTGCAAATCCCAACAAAACACGTTGAAAATACACAAGTGGATGATGAGGATGTTCAAGTGTACAAGGATTTGAAGATTTCTATGAATAAATATGTGTTGCATGGTGATTTTTATGCTTCGGAGATGGATAATATGGATGTTGTTTTGGGATATCCTTGGATGGAATCCATGGGTACTATCAATACTAATGTACAGAAGAAATTCCTGAAGTTATGGTATAAAAAGAAGAAAATTACATTACAGGATATTTCCATCCATAAACAGGTAGAGCACATGGAGGCTGAAGCAGAAGATGTTCAAGGGACTGACATATCAGATGATGAGCCTTTGATGATCGACAATCAAACACAAACAGAGGCTGCAGAAGTAAAGGTTACAGGTGATGATACATCAGAGGAGGGCTCAGTGGTTGAAGTCATATTGAAAAAGAAGACACCACAACAGGCACCACAGTAAGGTGAAGTCAAGCAAAAGCCATTGTGGGTTAAAACTTCAACATATCATCACCCACATCACCCCGTAAGACAACCATCAAGATGGAAACCAAGTAGTCACATGACGGGTACAAAGGAGAGACGATCCACCTACTAAACATCAACACAGAAGAGCTGCCACGGTCAACTTCCATCTCAAGCGAGCGAGGCACCAGCGAGATCGAGGGTTCACCTTTCTCTTGGATGGCTAGATGCACGTGCATGGTATCAGTGGACTACTCTTTTGAGTAGATCTTATTATTTGTGTTCTTCCCATGTTTCGGGGATGAAACGTGCTTAGGGGGGTGGAATTTTATATACCTAGGGAGGATAATATGGGGTACCAAGGGAGATACCCAAGGTAATAATGTAATAATGGGATGGGCCATAGTAATAAATAAGGTGGTTAACCCATGTCATGTAAGGGACCACAAGTAGTTAATAATAACGTAAGGGGCCCATGGTATTAGTTGATGGTATGAGGAAACCATGGTAATGATGCATGGTATTGTATGTATGAGGCCTATATAGAGGCTAGAGACTCCACATGGAGGGATATGAAGAGAAGTATTCTTGTATGAACAGGCATATGGCTTGTGGAGTATTTTCCTTCCTTAATGAGTGAATGTACGGTGTTGCCCTACCTTAAGGGTTTGATCAATTAAGAATCATTTCATATTATTTTTGGGTTTATTTTCATTATCTTATATTTTCATGTCAGATTTGTAATATTTCTGGGTTAGATCTACAATAAAATTGCATGACCTTCATGATCAGTCACACAGGTATGTTGCATGTCAGTTCTCAAGTTCATTTTGGTTTTCAACTGACAAATTTCATTCCATGAGTGTTGCCATGTCTCCAAGTATCGTAGGTGTTCATATCCCTCTCAGTAGCAAAGGTACAACCATTTCCAGGAGAGCAGAGTCAAAGAAACTGTTTAGAGCACACTTGGGGATGCAGTCAATCAAGTGTCTATGAAATTGCCTACCCATAAATACATCAAGTTGTTTGTAGACAAGGACATCAAGATATGATGGCAACAACATGCTAGCAAGCAACAACATGAACAACAGCTGAAGGCAACACACTAGATGCAACAAACTCAAGAGGAAGGTTGTTGACAACACAGAGATGGAGGAAAATTGAAAGCTCGAGCATATCCACTTGTGATGAAAGAAACTTTGGATATTGAGGCTATGAGGTGACAATGCGACAAGACGATTGCTCGAGAGTAGAGAAGAGAACAGAGACGGAGTTCCATGTGTTGAAGTAGGAAATCAAGGAAGAACAGGAGATCCATAGATAAGAGAATGAGTTACAGCATGAACAGGTACAACAACGGGTGCAACATGCACTTACGGATGAAACTGCACCCGTACAAGTTACAGATCCATCCGAGAAATTGGCATGGAGAAACCATGGTGAACAGTGTTTTTGATCACATGCAAGGGAATTCAACAGCATGCATGTCATTATGCACATGCATGTGATCTAACCCATTTGGCACATTCACTAAGGTAAAGACAAGAGGCAAGTTTGACTGGAGCTGAACATGCAATTGATAGTTGATGCGCATGACCACCAACACACGTTGGAAGATCAACACAGACACTATGCATCAGTCTGTTGCCTGTTTAGCTACACCCAAGAAAACCATGTGCATGTTAGCAGATGAGTTGGATGGAGGAGCCATACCCATGCATCCGGATGGAACATAGGCAAGAGTTCTCTTCAGTAATATGTCACCATGGGGTGCATGCACACCATCATGGACGACCAAGCTTGGCATCAACTCACCACCTTCACCATCACAAGCATGTCAAAGAGTTGGTCTCACCACAACGAATGAAGTGTCAGTGATGTCTTGCATGGCTTACTCAAGCCATTTTGTCTCACATGGGCACATATGCATTGTAATGTCACTTCCTTTCAATTGGAAGTTCAAGTGTCAATAGTTGGATGTAAAAATCATAGAGTAGATGAAGAGTCATGAGGGTAGATGAACTGCCACAAAGGGGAATGTCAAGGGTCACCCCACCCTTTTCTATAAATAGAACCTCATAACTCATTGTAAAAGCTTTTGGTCAAACAGGCATCAAATAGGACTATCTTACAGAGATCTTAGACAATATTGTAATGAGCCTTGGCTTCTCCACTACGCAGAGCTATTATATCTCTTTACAGGAGCAGGTAGTTGTGGTTGTAACGTTCTGCTATTGGAACTAGTGGTTAGATATGGATGTATTGTATGACTAGAACTTACACTTATTAATATAACAACGCCAACAAGTTTCAAGCATATGTTGTATTGTATTCTATGCTATCTAGTTTACTCTAAATGATATATGTATTTGTTTTCTTACACATGCATGTATGGAATTGTTTGTGTATGTATGTATGAATATTTCTAAAACATGTTGTTGGTTTAACCATCACTTTGGATTGCTAGCTAACTTGCCTTCCATGTTGTGATGCATCTTTGCTTGTGTGTTCCCTTCTTAACTTCGTGCTATCGTAGGTTTCCAGGGGATGCACTCATCTCAACCCCTATGTATTTGACCCTCTCATGCACCTTTCTTAGCTTACTACATTTGTCACACCCTTGCTACCAATAGAGACATATTACTTGCCTCTATGTGAAACCACGGTCAAGGCATTACCGTATGACCCACTGCTTGGACTCATATACCAAATCGTCTAAGATCTAATTGGGACTTCTTACCAGGGAGATCCCCTTACATGTTGGTGGGTCCAGCACTGTCAACATTTTGGCACTAGAAGGAGGGAAATATGAAAAGATGAGTCCTCACATCTATTTTGAATCTCTACATATCTATCTTGACTAACTACAGAGTTTCTCTTCCGGAGTGTATGTCTTATGGAAACCACTTCATTATCTCGGAAGAGCTCTCAGATAACTTGTCAAATAAAAAATATGATGGTGGAGGCCATGTAGCCTTGGTTAGGCATGCGGTCGGTGTTGTAGGCTCATGCGAAAGACATGAAATCTTTGAAGAATACATGAGTTGCGCGTTGTTCGCCTACACGCTTCGAGGGCACCCCATGCACTCGTGTGCCATGCTACCCAAAAAATCTATTCATTCTCTTGCTCATCTGGTCGCAATGATAGACCATGCTTTCAATCACTTTAACCATAAAGCACTCGATCAAGAAATTCTGAAATTACGAAAAGTACCCGATGAATTTGTTGATCAGTTTTACACACTCTTTTGTAATCTTGCATACCGATTTCCCTGTTAGAGTCGATCTTATCAGTCCTCTGTCAGAGATCAAAACTCCTTTTGCATTTCATTTTTAGGAGTCTCGCTCCATTCACCCAGCTGAATTCCACTAGGGGCATGCCATAATCTGATGGAAAAGGTCATGCTAGTCATTTCCCCTCATGTCTGGCTCTTGCTGGCTTAGGTCTTTTGTCAATGATCACTAAAGTCCATGACAGTCAAGGTCTTGTCCTTTAATGGACAAAAGTCATTTTCGATCATTAGGTCTAGGGATTTATCAATTTGGTCTTCAACCATGTCCAATAAAGCCATGCAGGCCAGAGTGAGGCCCTTACAAAGTTATGATTCAGATAGTTTCATCGTCATGTTGATAGACTTCGACTGATCTTCCAAAACTCTGTTTCGAAGAAAAGTCAAACAATGTCATTGGTGATAAAATTTTCAAAAAAGTCGTCATTTGATTTCTTCAGGTGCAGTCATGGTTTCCGTGGCCAAATGCCCTATCATGCAATCCCTGCAAAGAGTGTTGAAAATTTCATCATTTGAGCAAAAATTTCAAAGGGAAAAGTGAAATTCAGTGTTGCTTTAAGTTAGTGAAAAAAGCCAAAATGAAACATTAGCAAAGTGGGCTTTTGGAGAAGCAAAAATTTAACCCATGACTTCAAAGTCCTTAAATAGAGGTTTCCACAAGCAAACAAGGTCATTGTGCTAATCAAGGTTATTGAGAAACATAGCAAAGTGTTTGAGAGTGCAAAGTGCATGTTTGGAGTGAAGTGGGAGTCATTTTCCAGAGCCCGCCGCACACACAGAGGGGCGTAGCACACATAGAGCCACCCCACAGTGCAAATTTTACAAGGGCACAACGCACTGGGTTTGGCGCGCGGCGCACACCCACAAAGGCCTGAAATCATGCCAAATTGCCTCTAGTTGCTTGTGAAACCCCTCAAATCAACAGGTAGGCTCTATATCATGGCTTGCTCATAAAATTTTGTGAATGTTATGGTGGTTCATGGCTATGTTTAATTGCAACAAAACTCATAAAACCAACCACTAAAAAAACATCAAAGCCATGGTTCTAGGGTTGCAAAATTGTGGTGTTAGTGCCAAGGCCCCGTTTTCACCCCTCATTTTTCCCCTTTCTTGCCATTTTTCCCTATCCCCCCTTTCTCATTTTTCCTATTATCCCTACCCTAAAACACTACCAAACCCTATCCCCTCTCCCTCCACTCTTTGGTCAATTAAAACACCAAAACCCTACCTTATCAAATACCCAAACCCCCCTACATATCCTTAAACAAAACTTCTCCCCATAACCCCTATTCCCATCATATTACTCCCCTCCTAATACTCCCTTTTTTTTTCATTGTTCCCTTTTGTGGCAGATATCACAACAACGCCTAGTTTCATACCAGCATCAAAGGGAAGCCCAAGTATAGTACACACAACAGTCATGGCATCTGAGCATTCATCAGAGTATGAGATGGAGACACAAATTGATTCATCCTTGGAAGAATAGGCTCCCAGGAGACATCACAAGAGTGGCAAACATGTTAGGGATGAGACAACCACCCTCACATAACTGCAGGCCTGCCCTATTGCTATGTCATGCTTCCAGAATCTATCATGTTTTGAATTTTGTCAAAGGGTGGCTAATGTTAGAGTTCATAATGAGTTGGCCCATCTTTTTGCGCTTCACTTACATGGAGGTCAGTCTATCTTGGTCAGGGTCACCTTCATATTGACACCCGAAACTATCTCAGTGGCAACAGGCATACCGAATGTTGGAGAACAGTGGCACAAGAAAAAGAATGTGGATAGGCAACACTATGAGCCTTACATTAAGGCCAGATTCTTGAGGCAGCTCACAAGAGTCTTTCCATTCAGATACTTGAAAGATGAATATGCTCCGCTCATGAAATTGATCATGAAGTACTTCAGCTGTGAGGGGAGGTTCTCTCATCTATATGCCTACCACATCAAGTTGCTCATGCACTTTACCAGGGTGCGGATGATGAACCTCCCATTTTTCATTTGTAGGAACATAGAGAGGATGCACACCTTCATGCAGCATAAGACCCCTCAACAACAACTTAACAGTGTTTATCACTTTTCTCTTATTCGAATTTTGGTGTATCATCAGTTGGGATTGCAGGGCATTGCTTGGGAGGACTTCATCTCCCGTGACCTCTTCAGCACTTCACAGGTACTATCAGAGGTGGAGCATGAGATAGGTGGTCCTTCTAATCAGTATGAGCGCCATGAGACCACTACTATGCCAGTATTCGTTACATATCAGAGAGGCAGTAGGCATTTGTTTGCAGCAGCAAAGTGAGTGTTATCTCCACCCGGGGTGGAAGGGGCCTCGCTTCCGGCATCAACAACATAGGTACAAGACAAGGGCAAGAGGCCCATGCATGACGAGGGGCCATCAGGCGAATAGGAGGCTGACTTCATCCTCATTCAGGATGATGATGCAGATGTGGAGAGTGCCAAACTTAGGATGATCATCCAGGAGCAGAAAACGGAGATCCAAGACTTGTCACTCAATTTGGAGAGGGCCAAATGGATCATCAGGTATTTGGAGCAAAGGAACAGACAGCTTGAGGACCAGCATGAGATCATGGAGCTGCAAAGCATCCGTGAGAATCACCAAGCTACCCAGCATAGGAGGATCGAGTTCACTCCCTTGGAGAAAGAGATTAATAATGACCGTGAGTCTTGGCTCGAGCGCATCAACATCCACCTTGAGATACTACTGGAGAAGGCCGATAGGGACAAAACCATACTGAGGTGGATGGTTTATCATTACATGGCACGGAACATGAGTTCAAAGGCTCGGATAAGGAGCTTGAAGGAAAAATTGAGCAAAGCAACAAAGAGGCAAAAAAGGAAAAAAGAGCAAGATCAGCTTCGAATCTTGGTTGACACCTCTGTGGCCCAGCATAGTGCCTCTTAGGGAACCTCCAACCCAAATTTCAAGAAATTTGGGGCAATTTTGGTCACATGGCAAAATTTTGGTCACAACACGGGTTTTTTCTCCCTGTGTGCTGCGCCACTGGTGCGGAGCTTAGGATTGGGAGCTCCAAATGACAAATGGCTTGCATTTTTGGATTCAACATGAAAAATAATTACTACTGGTGCTTGGACAAGAAATTTGGGCATTATTTGAGTCTCCAGGAGGTCAAAAACACTCGAAAAATGACCTCTTTGCCCCTATTTTGACACACAGGAATCAGTCTTGGGAGAATGAAGATTTGGAGGGGCAAATGAGCACCAAATTTAGAAATTCCACTTGGGTTGGAAACTAGACAGGCCAGGCTTTCCAAAAAGAATAGGTGGGTACATTTTGGACTCCTGCAGGTACCTCAAAACAACCTCCAAAGTGGCGTGGCGCATATAGAGAAAAGGGCCAAATTCACCTCCGTTTCGCGAAATTTCGATTCGCGACTTTCTCCAACTGGGCCCGCTCATCTACACTTCAATTCTTTTTCAGAAAATAAGGCAAAGTTTAAAGAGTTTGGCTTCTACCCAAGTGGAAAAAGAAGGAAAACGGTCACCCAAGCCATTTGTCATCTTTGTAACGCTGCACTTGTAGCTAATGGTTGGCTTTCCTTCTCCATTTTGTAATGATTTGAGAAACTCCCCAACTCTTCGTCGTTCTATCTCCTCATATCATGGTCTATTTATTGTATGAAAACTATTTGAAAAGGGTTGGTTGGCTTGTAATTTCTGGGAGACTGTGGGAAAGAAACTCTGTTTCTTCATTGTATATTTTGACAGAGGATTAATGAAAGGCAGCGGCTCTGTTTCATGAGATTCATGTGGTTGTGAGTGTAGCAAATGTGTTTTTCCTTATGTTTCATATGTATCTCGATATGTTTCATAGTTCATTCATATTCATTTCCAGTGAAATTTTCTGAGTAAGATAAGGTAGAATTCATTTTTATTGCTCTGCCTGTGGGAAAGTTTCACACTGTGTTTCTCTTCTATTGAAAAGGATTCATGTACTTATTCCCTTTTCACCCTCCTAAGCAATATCTCCATTCCACGTTATTTCAAACTAAATTGCTAGACTTTCCACCTATCTTTCCTCATGAAGTAACCTATGCCTTTGTATTAAATTCTCTGCTCATTGCTGTCCGTTGGTCCCATACCATCCCAGAAACTCAGTCATTCATAAAAAATTGCTTCTTGTATCCATAATTACTTACTAGCCTAAGATCAATATTTCATTGTAAGTCATCTCAGACCATTTTGTTTACTTATTTGCTAAGAGTGACTCGGAGAGAGCCCTCTCCTATTCTGGTAGGGCTAGCTACCAGATTGAGTGTGGTTTGTGGTTACCCTGAATTTTTCCTTCCTTCAGCCTAAGGCAGATTTAGGCTCTAACATTCCTGAAGATGAAATTGATTGGGAATTTCTTTATGGGAGATTTGAGTATCTTCTTCACATATCCAAACCCTTCTCAACACACTTCGATGATGGAGCTACGTAATCACAGACAGGCACAATTGCTGTCATAGGTGACTATCCGCCTTCACCTCCTCAAATAGCTCCACCATCGTGGAGTGATGTGGGAGATCATGCACACAAATTTGTTGAGCTGTCACATCCTCCAACCCCACCTGCTCTTGATATCTACGTAGATTTGGCTTACAATCATGTTGGTTGTCACATGGATTCGTTCCCTCAACCTTCATCCCCGCGTTCTATTGATCCTCAGAATTGTACTATCTTGTGTTCTTCCATTCTAGACTCCTCACCTATTGTGAATGAGGATCAAGTTGGCGACAGATTTCGTGTTATGTAGCCAACCTCTTCCATAATTCATGATGAGTGTGTGTGGGAATATAAAGAAGAACCGGTAGTGAAGAATGACTCCTTTCCATCCGCGCCTCATCTGCTTTATCTTGACATCCCTTGTGATTCTGCCACTTGCTGATTTTCCCTGTGAAAACCCATTTCTAGATGTTTCTACTTCTGATCCTTCACAAGACACGTCGGATGTCATTTTGTCATCACAGTGTAGAGAAGACACATCTAACTCTGAAAATCCATCCAATCTGTCATTTTCCATTTCTGAAAACACTGAGGGTGAACATATTTTCTTCTCATCTACCCCTCTGCTCAATTCATCAAATCATGAGGATGCCAACAAAAATCCTGAATTTTCTGATCTTGGTTGTCGTGATCTCTTTACTTCTTCATCTGATCACGATGTTCATTCAATCATTATTAATCTGTCTAAGACACTGGTCTACGATGATCTATCTATCAATGAATTCGAAACCTCATAGACTGTCGACGCACTTCAGCCCAAGCTGATGGTTATGCTTGCTATTTTGAGGTTGGTTTCACTTCTAATTAGGAAATTGTTGAAACACTCAAGGCTCCTCATCACTCTCTACTTTGCATTGAAGATCAACCGAACACCTAGATTTTTCTTCCTCCACTCGAACTACATGGTCCCATCGCTCATGCATTGTAGGAATCATACACAGCAAGCACACATGCATAATGTAAGCGGTATACCTTTCTCACGTTTTCTTGCATGTCACAATCAAGAGAATGCATACACTCAACATCTGCACATAGTGTAGCACAACACCATGGCAGCTCCGTAGAGTGCATGTCATGCACTTTCACTCATCTTTGTTCTGTGGTCACTTGTAAGCTCGAAGTGTGTCCATCTTCATCGTTATATCTTTCATGCTTGTTAGTTTGTGCAACTGTGATGTTCGCAAATTGTACCTTCACTAACATGGGTCAACCAATGCACTGGTGGATGCATTGGAACTATCACTTCACGTGAGATGACCCATGCATTGTTAACTTAGGAGTAGGAGTACTATTTGCTTTTGAGTTGTTTGCTTCAATGCATGTTTTATTCTTTCTTTGTGTGTATGTTTGCTTGCTTGTTTGTTTGCTTACTCACTTTGCTTCCATATTTTTTTCCGCATTTGCTTCTGTTTCTTGCTTTTTTTTTTGGTTTGTTTGCTTGTTATTGTCCGTAGGTTAGTTTCGCATGGACCGTGTGCAACTCTTGAAACAAGCTAGGTAAAGTACAAGAGGACTTGTACAACTATCAACATTTAGTTATCTATTGTCTGCTCTCTTATGAAATAACTTGTTGTCTTCATTCCATGATACATCAATGGAAGATACGTACTATTCGAAGTGAACCTTGGTGAAAACACAATGCTTGTGTGCTAACTAGTATCACCTACTCTAGCCAATTGTTTTTGGGTTAATCCTTGTTAGCTTAGTCAAGTAGAGTAAGGTATACATAAACTACTTCTTTAAAGAACAACCTCTTATGCTATTAATAAGTCAGGATCCATATTCTGCCTTTGAAATGAATAAGTGTTATGCACAGTTGTAAAAAATGAAAAGTGAAAATTTCAAAAAATGAAAAATGAATAGGGTGAAAGAAGAGAAAGGCTTCTTGCATAGAGAGGTGATGCAAGTAACTCCGTTGGGATACTGACCAGGCTCACTGGTAATGGGGCCATGCTTGTGTTCCTATGTGACTCCACCAGGGTACTGTCCAAGCCTACTGGCAGCGGAGCAACACTAGAGATGAACCTAGGACTCTGACGAATATACTGCTTGTGCACCAATGTTGGCTTGTTGGGGCTTGACCCTGGTTCGAAGGTGATTTAGCCAAACAAATCTTGGTACTACTCGCCCTTTTGGCAACAGTCCTTGGAGCGCAAACTAAGGTCTCACCCGAAGTAGTATGGGAGGGTGCTAGAACTAGGTTTTTGCACCTTGGAGATGTCTAATGGGTTCAAGTGGTCTACGGTTTGACCCTGCACGCACGTCGCTACGTGCACTTACCTGTTCCTCGCAACCTGAGGTGCTGCCTTCACGCAGCCCTACTCGAGGGCCGAACAATGTTATTACCCAAGTCCTTACTAGTAATCCAATATTAGTTTATTATGTTAGCTTACTTGCATGTCTAAAGTATACTTAGGAATATAAATCATTCATACAAGTGTGCACAATAAATAAACAGTACATTAGCAATTGATATCAAACATGTAATAACTCAAGAATAGATACACAAAATTTGGAATGAACTTCTTTTATTATTCTCTTCTGCGGTTACAGACTCGACTCCGCCATGCGCACTTAGCTATAGGAGTCCGTGCACTCAGCTATGGACAACTAGGCCTCTACGCACTCAACTGCATAGCCTTCTCCTACTCTACAACCCAAGATAAAGTTAGACACTTGCTCTGTGCTTCTACTTTGCTATCTCATACTTCGCTCTAACTATCTTTTACACTTAGAGCTTCACACTACCTATACAATCCCATGGTCCGTAGACCATGGGTAGGTTGACATTACATTCAAAACTAGGGCGGACAACCCTATGACTCTAACATACATTTTGCGCCCGCAATTCATGGATCTTTACAACAATATCAACTCAAAACTTGGGCTTTGAGCCCTAAAACATGTCATGGGGGCATTCCATGCCTAACAGGCCCGCAACACAAACATCATGACTCACCCTCAAGTCACTTTGTTGGCGCGACGATCTTGGCGCGTAGTCCCTCCAACTGTTCTCGAATGATACTGATGTTTGCAGTGCACTGAGCTACTGCTTGTTGAACCTTCTGCATTCGTTCTTCTAAGACCTCTGTGTCTGGCATGCTTCTGTGTACTTGCGCGTGCATCCCTTGTATGTGCGCGAGCTTTCCTTCGATATTCATCGTGATTGTGAAGGCCTTGTTAATCCATGGGTGAATGTGTGCTTTGAGAAATGCTTCGTTATGTCGGGCTACATCCACCTGCTCCTTCAGTGCCTTAGCTTGTTGCATCCTCGCAAGCCGTTGAGTGAGGACTACTGTATGTGCAATTCCTCAGACACTGTCATATTGCTACTGGAGTTCTCACACCTCTGTCTCCAGGTGGTGGATGTTGGGGTCATCTTGCAAAGTCGTGAGGACCTCCAGTGCTTGTTCCAACATGCCTATGTAGTCACGCACTGCACCTCCAATTTCTCCCAATCCTGCTGTAATAGTGATAGCACTCTTTTCTTTGACTTGTGGGGGAGTGGAAGGTTGCGCCTTCAACCACAGCTCAGCGATCTGAAGATTCAGCTCCAGCTAAACCTTTGTCGTTTATTCCTTGGCCTCGTGGACTCGGTTTCCAATTGGTTGATCCGCACTCTACCAGTAGATTTTCTAGGATGGCCAGCTCCGAGACGTGTTGGCAAGCGTCATCTACCGTATGCTCCAAGTGTTGATTTTGAGACACCAATTTGTTGTGCTACAAGGTGAGTTGTTCCATGTTTATCTTCTGTTCACTAAGAACTTGGATCGTGCAGCTCTCCCTAGTGTGCAACTCTGCCGTTATCCCATCCTATAGCTGATACAGTGTTTCTCGTGGAAGGGAAGCCAAATTAAGGCCAAGGCCTTTAAATATGTTGACCGTAAACCTAGCAGTCACATTCGCTATGACTAGTGCCCCTTCTGGCATCACTATCATGTTTTCCATCCATGCGTGCAGCATTTGCTTTACTGCTGAGGATCTTGCTGCAAGGTGGGTAGAAAGGGTACCCACCTGAGGGGGCGCACCTATAATTCCTGCAGTTGTGCCTTGAGGGCCCCCAACACAGTCTGATGCTCTTGCATAAAATCTTGAAGCCCTTCATTTGTGACATCATAGTCTGTCTCGCCAATGTCATTTAGATCACCTTTAGTTAAGGTGATCGAGTCAATGGGAAACTTCGAGGCCTTGACCTTCTTCCTTGGTCCTACTCACTCTGTGATGTGTGGCCACTTCAATTGTGTGGATGTAGCTCCTGGGTCCATGGTCCCTTCTGTTGTTTCTGTTTCTTCTGCTTCTTGCCCCTATAAGGACGTTGCTTGGTCCTCATCCACCTTCATTTTTGCTTCAGCTGCCTGTGTTGTTGCTGCTTTTGTAGCCTTTTTCTACTCTGAAACTTTTTGTGTCGCTTCTTGCGCTGCCTTTTCCTTAGCTGTTGTTGTTTCCTGCCGCCTTTTTTTGGCCAATTGGGTGACGCAAAACTTGGCATAATAATTTTTCTTCTGTGCTGCCACCTTCTCCAGTTCTGCCAGATCTAGGGTGCACCATTCTGGAGGCCATGTCTCCAAGACAATGAAGATAGCATCGTCGGTGGCTATAAACGGGAGCTTCTTCCACTACTTCATTGTATCCTTGCGTGCCCTAATGTAGACATTATGCATGTCATTTTTAAACTTTGAAAAACTCTGTAGACTATTGTACACTGTAGGTGATAGGTGCAACCTCTGATTGATCCACATCTAGAGCTCATCTCCATGAACACCCAGAAAATTTTAGTGTCGTGAATTCATTTTGCATCCTTTGTGGCCTAGAGTGAAGCGTTCTCATGGTCAGTGAGGTCCCAATATTCAAATTTCATGGTTGGCAAGTAGCCTAGGTGCATGCCCTCAAATAAAATTCCATCTGGGAGGAGCGGGGTATGGAGTGAACTCTTCATTTCATCCAGATCCTTCAGCACTTTGGTTTTCCCTTTCCGCGGAGGGACATACGCGGGCAATTTTGTTGTAGAGCGTATAGGTTGAATATCTTCCTCCATATATTCATCTTCTTTCGCTCTGATGATAAGGGCCTGTAGATCTTCTTCGTCCTCATCTGTGTCGACCATGATAGCTTTTCCTTTATCAGCCATTGATAGCTTACTGCGTAGTGGGTGTTGGGTTGTGTTATATTCTTTCCATGACTAGCCCACATAGTTAACTGGGGGATTAGAGGGGGGCGGAACGCCCCCTTCGTTGCGCCAATTGTGTAG
>APFE030886144.1:24190-34249 GCA_000404065.3 Pinus taeda
CCTAATGAAAATGAATGTTAGACTCGATTTTCTAAGTTGGAACAATTGATGTGTGGGAAAGTTTACCAGAGTCTATTCTGGAGGCGGGAACGAAAAACTAGGGTTTACATTCATTAGCAGGCATTGAACCCCATAGAAGGGTGCAAAGGAGGGAGCTCCACTCCCTCCTACAAGCAGGTTGTAGCCAGCCGAGGTAAGAAGCCAATAGAAGAGGTGAGAGGTATTGTTGAAGTAGGGAAAGAAAGCATGGAAGAAGAGCAAGAGAGAATTACATCAAAGGCGAATAATTGCACAAAAGAAAAGGAGGAAGACGAAAAGAAACAGGGGGCAAAAACCAAGGCACAGAAGGGTCCATGTAAACCCAAAACTGAAGTCAGACCCAGAGTAGTTCTGAATGATCCTGCTCTGCACGCACACAGGGACCACATGCAGACATATGCTATCATTTGTAAATTCATGGGAGTATGGCCCATTGAAAAACCATTACAGACATGGATTAAGTATCATTGGAAACCAAAAGGAAGCATTGACCTACATCTTAGGTCAAAGGGATTCTTCACTGTGGTCTTCACAAATATTAAGGATAAAGACAGAGTGTTTGAAGGGGGGCCCTACTTCTTCGCAGCTGTTGGCCTCTATATGAGGCCATGGATGATGAACTTTGTCCCAGAGCAGGAGACATTCACTTCGGTTCCGATATGGGTAAGGATTTACTCCCTTCCTCTTTATTATTGGCAAATAGAGTCGTTAAGAGCCATAGGAAATAAATTAGGACGTTTCGTCAGAGCCTCTGAAGCTATCAGAAGGGGCAAATACACTTCCTTTGCATGAATTTGTGTGGAAATGGATCTATCTGGAGCCCTACCAGATGGGGTTATCTTGGAAGTTTTTGATGAAGAATGGGTTCAAACAGTTGATTATGAACATATTCCTTTAAGATGTCGCAGATGCCATGAGCACGGACACCTCTTCAAGGATTTCCCTCTCAGTAAAATGGAGAATAAGAGCAAATCTACCAATATGAAAGATATTGAAAGCTTTCATAAAGTGAGCCATAGAGGAAAATGGGGCAAAAGGGGACTTAAGAAACATCAAGCAGAAGGGCCTCAGGCCAGTTTGAATAGGTACCAAGTGCTCGAGGAAGAAGAAGAGATAAAAAAAATAGATCAAGGAATGGAGGGAAGTCTAGAGGAGAAGGAGAAAGAGGAAGACAAGGAGAAAACAAAGGATAATAATAAACAAAAAAGAGGTTGTGATGAGCGATGTAGAACTGGATATGGACCAGGAAATGACCCAGAGCGAGATGGAAATGGAGGACCATGAACTACAGGAGATTCTTGAGAGAGAAAACCTAGATTTGGAAGGGTTCTTGAAATAGGGAACCATGGGAGGGGTAGACTCGTTACCTCAAGAAGAGTTCACTAGAGTACAACAGTTGTACTTATGGAAAACCCAGACTACATGGATGGACAGGAAAAGTAACACTACAAGACAGGGTCGCGAAGGGGTGAAAACAATGAAAAACACACCAGGATTAGCACCTAGATGCCTAGGAAAGAAGAGAGGCAGAAAAAAGCAGAATGAGCTGTTGATGGAATGTGGAAAGCTAATGATAGATTTAGGTAAGATGAAAGACCTAACTAGTTAGTCCTTCAAAAATCTTTAATAATGAAGTTCACTTCTTGGAATATCAAAGGTCTAGGTAGTAAAAAGAAACAAAGATTAATTAGTAACAGAATGAAACAAGAAGCTTCGAATATGATTTTTATCCAGGAAACTAAATGTTCCATTCAGAAAATTAAAGAAATATATATCAAATGGCTCAATCATTTTGAGTTTTTAGAAGTCAAGGCAGAAAATACAATAGGAGGAATTCTTACTCTTTGGAACCCCCAAAAGATTGGTATAATAGATGTTGAGGCTTCTAGAAATTATTTATCAGTGGTTATTCAACCCATGGGGTTAGGGAGATCTATCTGGTCACGAATGTTTATGGCCCTTAAAGAATGGATGACAAACTCAGGTTTATAGATTCTCTGGTGGATCTCAGAGTGAGATATGTAGATATACCATGGATTTTGGGTGGCGATTTCAACATGATCAAATCACTATCGGAGAAAAAAGGGGGCACCGGAACTCTAAACAAAGACTCCCGAGCCTTTCAAACTTTTATGGATTCTATGAAGCTAGTTGACATTGTTTCGAGTAATGGTCTCTTTACCTGGAACAATAAAAGAGGAGGAGAGTCTCTAGTTACATCAAAGTTAGACAGATTCATCATCTCAGAGGACTTCATGCTAAATAATAAGGAAATGGCAGCAAGTATTCTCCCCTTTGGAGGATCAAATCATTGGCCAGTCCAATTGGAGGTCAAACGCATAGGTACCCCCAGGAATAGACCTTTCAGGTTTGAAAATATCTTGCTCACCTATCCAGATGTCATCAACAACATCTCAGGTTGGTGGTCTAAAGACTTACACATTCAAGGTACAAGTATGTTCTTTCTTCACAAAAGATTAAAACATATCAAGTGCAAGCTAAAAAGATTGGAACAAGAATGAATTTGACAATATTTTTGAAGGAAAAAAAGCTGTTGAAAACAAATTGCATGAATTAAACCAAACCATTATCATGGTTGGCTTTGACAAAGTCAGAAATGGGAAAGCTACCAAACTCCAACAACAATGGGAGAACTTTTGTAAACAAGAAGAAATATTTTGGAGACAAAAATCTGGCGTGCAATGGCTAAAATAAGGAGAGTGAAACACCAGATTCTTCCACAGATCCACCTTGGCAAACAGAGCCCATAATAGAATCTCTTCGATCAAGGATAAGGGAGGGCAACTTCTTAGTTCCCATGAAGACATAGAAGTTGTGTTAGTCCAGCACTTTCGTGGGATAGCAAAGGAAACCATTTTGGACAGAGAGCATTTCATTAAGGACTTAACAAGACATATACCAAGACTAGCGTCCAGAGAGGATAATTTCAACCTCAATAGGCCAGTGACTAAAGAGGAGATCAGTGTGGTCCTCAAGGAAATGTAGAATGGTAAAGTGCCAGTCCCTGATGGTTTCAATGTAGATTTCTTTAAAGCTTGCTGGAATACTATTAAACAAGACATTCTGAATGTAGTAAAAGATTCCAGGAGGAATAAAACTATTCTGAAAGCACTCAACACTTCCTTCATCTCTTTGATCCCTAAACATGATAATGCCCTAACTCCAGATAAGTTTAGACCCATATCTTTGTGCAATGTGGTTTACAAGATAATATCCAAGGTTGTAGCCAATAGAATCAAACCTCCTTTGCCCACTCTTGTGTCTCGGGAACAATCTGGGTTTGTGGAAGGCAGGCAAATTCTCAATAATATCATTCAAGCACAAGAGGTGTTGCACTCACTGACTACCAACACGAAGGCTGGAATGATCATGCAACTGGACCTAGCCAAATATTATGACAAGTTGAATTGGACCTATATTAGGAGGGTTGTTATTGCTTTTGGGTTTGATCATAACTGGGTCAGATGGGTCATGGACCTGGTAACTTCTTCCAGTTTTTCTATTTTGGCAAATGGTTCTCCCTCTGAGACTTTTATTCCTTCAAGAGGCCTTAGGCAAGGTGATCCACTCTCTCCCTTTCTCTTCATTCTCATGATGGAAGGATTGGGTTGGTCCATCAAGCAGGAAAAGGTAGATGGCAAAATCAAGGGTCTCCAACTTTCTGAGAATGGACAGTTCTTGACTCATCAACAATTTGTGGATGATACCATGATGCAAGGGATCCCTATGGTCAAACAGGCTCTAGCATACAAACAACTTCTAAGTGAATATACCATGGCTTCAAGTATGAGGTTAATCTTTCCAAATCCAAGATTTTTTTCTTTAATACCAATATTGCTATTCAAAGGAATATCTCCAGAATTCAGGGCTTTCAAAGGGATTTCCTTCCTGTAACTACTAAACCTCTGCATAAGAGCATATGGGAGCCGGTGATTAACAAGATGCAGGATAAAATTAGGAATTGGACCATCAGATCTTTAAACTTGGCTAGTAGATTGGTGCTTACAAACGTTGTTCTTCAATCTATCGCAGTTTTCATGCCTTCAGCTCTCCCTGCACCAAAAGGGGTCTTACAACAATTCAGAACCATTCAAAGAGACTTCCTCTGGGGCAAGGGGGAGAATAGAATGAAATGGGCCTTGGTAGCCTGGGAAAAGATTTTCAAACCTAAAAATCATGGAGGTCTTGGTTTCGACGATCCAGAGGTTCTAAGCAGGGCTTTGGGGGCTAAATTGTGGTGGCATTGGGTTAAAGAACCAAAGGCTTAGTGGGCTAGTATTTGGAAAGAAAAATATGCTAGCACTTGGAAAATTAACGATCATATAAGGATGTCTGGAAGTATAAAGGGCTCATATATCTGGAAAAAGGCCTAGGAGAATAGAAGCTTAGTACAAAAGAATAGCTTCTAGGAAATTAGAGAGGGAGATCTGGCACTATTTTGGGAAGACAAATGGCAACAAGAACCGATATTGTTAGAAGAGGATTTTAAGGACCTCAAGATGGAGATAGACATCAGAGGGTTATCTAAGGTTAAATATTTTTGGGATCAAACCTATAATGCAGGAAAATGGAGAAACTCGAGGAATATCGTTTACAGGGAAGACATCCCCTTGAAAACTAAAGGAGAGGCTCTTATGAAAATGTTGGAACAAAGGAAGATTCTAGTAATAGGGGGGCATGATCAGTTAAGATGGGGCAACAACAAAGAGGGCACCTTTAATCTTAAGGAGGAAAAAAACATACTCCTTCAGCTGGATTCTCTTGGTCCAAATAGAATTTGGCAGAATCTATGGAGGCATCAAGGCTAGATGAAGATTAAACTCTTCACGTGGCTGGTTTACCATAAGAAAATTCTGACTTGGGACAACATTCGGAAAAGGGGGGTTCTAGGGCCTTCCAGATGCCAACTCTGTGAGGCGCAAGAGGAAACTATGGAACACCTCCTCAACAATTGCATCTTTACCTCTAGATTGTGGGACTCTTTTGGCACCATCTTCCAAAATACTAACAAGGATAGAGGGAGTATTATTAGTACCCTAAACAACTAGAGGCAAAATTTTTCTAATCCTGAAATTCTTTGCTCAACTTGGGCTCTCACGCCTAGCTTCATTATTTGGAATGTCTGGAAAGAAAGGAACAATAGGATCTTTAAAAATGAAAAGAAACCCTTCCAATGTCTTTTGGAGCAGACCTTAAGACAACTTAGGGAGACGGTTAGTACGACTGTGAGAAATCCCCCTAAGAATCCACCTTCAGATGATGAAATGAGAATTCTCAGGCAGTTGCGCATGCAGGGGCTTGTTCCTCAGAGACTGGATAGAAAGGTTAGGATAATGGAAACTGAGTAGGACTATTGGCATCCTTCCCCTCAGGGTTTTCTGAAATATAACATTGATGGGGCCTCTAAAGGCAACCTGGGTATTACTGGCTTTGGAGGGTGTTAAGGGATGAATTGGGAAATATCCTTTCCATCTTCCATTACCATTTAGGTAGAGCCACTAACAACAGGGCAGAACTAATGGGTATGGAGCAATGCTTAGAACTCCTAGTGAAGGAAAATCGGAAAAATGTGATTATCGAAGCCGACTCTGAGCTAATCATTAACTCAATCAAAAGAATCAGTTGGGGCACGGGGTCGGAGAAGGTTATAAAACATTGGAGGTTGATTTAAGGCTTTCAACGGATCCAGCTCCACCTCATGAGCATACACATGGTAAGTTTTAACCATGTACGAAGGAAGGCTAATAAAATGGCGGATTTATTGGCTAACCAAGGAGTGAATTGTACCATTAGCAGAGTTGTGATGGGTTGGCAAGGGTTGTCTCAGAACAGACTCAAGGAGCAGTGTGGTTGCCAAGTAGATGAAGATATGATGGTGTATCGTAACAAAGCCATGGAGGCTATGTCTAGATAATTTGGTTTCGACATGAGTTGCGACTTTTTCGTTATTTTTATGCTTCTTCGATTGCTCGGCAGATTCTGCTACCCCGGTAGTTGGCCGGAGGGATGGGACTGTACTTTACATGGGTTCATCAACTAGTGCAGAGGGGATGGAGTGAGAAGCTGGAATCCGAGCTTTCGTGATGGTCGGAATAACCTAGATTCTCTTCATAGGAACGTAATTCCGCCCGCAAAGTGGTTTTTTGGTCATCAGGCGCCTTTCAAACAGAAAATGGTTTTTAAGATTTGGGAGTTATTCCACTCAAGTCGCTACACGTGGCCGAGGGGTGGGTATGAATACCACCCTCATCGAACGCTAACCAGTGGTGCTTTAGGCTCGTGCGATATGAACCTGGGCCATCGAATCAAGCATGGAGGATCGACGGCTAGGAATCATCGAGCATGTCAGTGGGTCCATGTGGATAAGCAACGGGCTTTTTGGCATTGTGATATCTTCTTCAGTCGTTGGATCAAGATTGGGATATCTATGGTCGAGAACCTTCGAGCATGTTAGTGGGTCCATACGGTTAATTGTCGAGCTCCTTGGAACTGCGAAACCTTCCTCTACTATTGGATCAGGCATGGTGTATTGAGGGTGGAGATTAAAGGCTTCAACACTTATTTCCTTTTTTATTTAAGTATTTCATTGGTATGAGCGTTAGTCCCCCATTCAGATTGTGGTGAGTCGAATCGCTGGCCTTGATACGGTCTTGCATTTGAGGGTTTTGTTGTTTTGATTGGCAGGGATCAGGCTTTTTGGTGCTACTTTTTACGCGGTCCATGAATCCACGTGGATGGTTGTAATCTATGTAAATTATTTTCTGATTTAATGATAATGAAGATATGACTCTTGCTTTAGCAAAAAAAGAAAATAAATATCATACTCAATTAGAATGATGGAGGAGCAGATAAATCATTCTTAACTAGAGTATGTGTTCTAGTTAACAATAGCCAATGGATATTTTCCTGGTCTCTAGCGAAAACTTGGGTTGCATCTTGTAGTGAAGATAGCTATAAGTTTGGTCATCGACCTGCAGCTAGACTCATTTAATCATTAACTGAAACGTAACTGAAACGACACATCAACCCGAAACAACAATTGCATTTATAATTTTAACTGTTACCCAAAGTCCTGTGACAGAACTATGGTAACGAAGAAGGCAGAGACACTTAGAAATTTAGAAGTTTGCGATACTTTATGTCGAGCACTGAGATTAAAGAATATAGAATTTGATCATACCATATTTATATGCGATGATTACAGACGTAATACCTTGTATACCTTAACACCGTAAAAATAGATAATTAGACAAAAATACTTAATCTATGGACATCATATGTGGTTGAAGCAACCATCAATAGACTTTTTAAAGGAAATCAAAGTCAATAAAAAATGATAATAATAAATTCAAATTTATTTTTCTTAAAACTTTTGTCAGCGTATCCAGCATCCATAAGAAAAATCTGTCGGGGATGGACGGATTTGCCGAACAACTTCATAATGCAACCCCAAATTGTGGCAGACCTTTGCCAAATTTGGGGAATTCGTGGAAGGTCTCACATTTGTTGACGAATCCAGTGTTGGATAATGGGACCGGAAAATGATCGGGGCATAATGGCCCTCGGATTATCAAGAAGTACGGACCTTATCTCGATCGCATGACCTTTGCTTTTTTTTGTGGTGATTTTAATCTCAGTCCTAGGCTCTTTTTTTCTTAGTAACTTTAATCTCAACCTTGGGGCTTTGTATGGCTAGTTTTCTCTGCTCTGAATCAATAACGAGTCGAAATCAGCCCAAGTTTTCCATACTGCAGTCGTGACATAACTTCGTTAGCTTCCTATAACTTCTTGATTGATGAGATGATTTTTATATATTTATAAATTTACTTTTGAGGTTGAAGTAGAAGTAAATGATTAGTTATAACATTTTTAAGATACAATATTTTTTTTAATTCTAATTTTTAATATATAATATTTTTTACATTGCATCTCATGCTTACACAATTTTCCATTCTGGACTGGAGAGCTTGTCAACATACTTAAAAAATAGTAATAAAGTATGATCATGAACCATTTTTTAAAACCACTTCATCACGCTCTATAAATATAGTTATGAGCTCTAATTAATTCTTTTAAAATAAAATATTATATTTAACCAAATATTAACATAAAGATATATTAATATTAATAAAACAATTTGCAATAAAATATAGTTAAAATAACAAAGTAAAGTTGATCTTCTAAATATAACACAGTATATGGTTAGAACTCATGAACAATTTGTCGAGGTTACATGCCTTTATTGAAATGTTGGACATAGATGTTCTAAATAAAAAAACGCAATTGAAACATGTCTTTATTAAGAATTTAAAAAGAGGAAGGGTAACTGCGCATGTGACCTAGGTCTAAAGGGAGTTTCATTGTCAGTTACAAATGGACAAATGTAATTTACATATTGTAGTTAGTAAGTGAACTTTATGACGTGTGGATAAGGCTAATCTCTATGCTAGTGCTTTGTAGGGCTAGAGTTCTCTCTTCTAAATCAATAACGAATCGAAATCAACCCAACTTTTCCATGCGAAATCAACCCAACTTTTCCATGGTGCAGCCTTTATATAACTTCGTTAACTCCCTGTAACATATTTTGATTAATGGTATGATTTATTTTTATTTTCTAGGATGAAGCATACATTTAAAAGATATAATATTTTTTAGATCAGATATAATATTTCTTACATTACATTTAACATCTATCTATATCTATATATATTATATTAGACTATCTCTGCACATATTTTTATATGAGACTAAAAAAACTTTCATCACAACTAGAAAGTTATGATAGACTATGATCATGAATCTTTTATACCCACTTCATCACCCTCTATAAATTTAACTATGGGCTATCATTATGATTGGTTGAAACCAACACCCTTTATGGATTTTTTTTTTAAGAGATGGGTTGTGTAATTATCTAACTTATGTTACTCAATATAAATTTTGTACATATATATTTTGTTTAAATAAATCAAAAATTTATTAATATGTTAAAAATAATAATTATTATTACAATTAAATTAATTAATGTAATTTATATTAATAATTATTTATAAACCTATCAAAATAATTATATTTTATTATTATGTTTAACGTAGTATTTAAATAAAATATTATATAAACCGACAATGTAATATAAAATATAAAAATATTAATAAAATAATTTACAATCGCATATCGTTAAAACAACAAAGTAAAGTTAACCTTTTAAGTATAACATATTGTATCGCTAGAACTCATGAACAATTTAACAAGGTTACATGCCTTCATTGGAAATGTTAGACATGGATGCTATAAATTCAAAAGCACAATGGAAGCATGTCTTTACTAAGAATCTAAATGGAGGAAAGCTAATTGCACATGTGACCTAGGTCTAAAGGGATTTTAATTTTCAACTACAATTGGAAAAATGTAGTTTACATATTGTAGTTAGTAAGTGAAGAACTTTATGACTGGTGGAAAAGGAAAATATCCAGCTATAAAGGTGTTGAGGGGCCCCATCCCATGCATAAACTGTCTCATGCTACATAATTTGACATGACCCACCACCTATCAGGGACTCTTTGAACACTCGTTGAAATTATTTATGAGTAAAGAAATAAGTGGTTCCATCATTACTCTTGTCTCAATGCCTCACTATGGATTTCCTCCTCGCATTGTCTATCTCTTCTACATTTTGGATTTTTTGGATGGAATCTGATGATATTAATTTTGCATATAGTGTTTTCATTGTTGACAACAAGTGTGATTGATATCAAAGTGGATGCCTAAGAAAGCATAATTACCCTCTATGAAGCAGTATGACAATTGGATCTCTTGCAGAATCTCATCAAGTGAAGACAAAGAGGTTTGAATTTAATTGAGTTTTTTATGTAGTTAGAATGTCCTAATGAGCCCATGGATAATATGGTTGGGTAGTACTCATCGAGGCCTTTCGAAAGCTATATTGCATTACAAAATAATCTTCCTGCATAAGAAGTTATGACCATTTGAAGATCAATA
>APFE030886151.1:9988-35917 GCA_000404065.3 Pinus taeda
GTGAAGAATGAGTCAATATTGTCTGACTCCTTCATGCATAGATTCTCAAAATCTCTCCTCAACAACTGTAGTTTTGCTGTCTTCACTTTCTCCATGCCTTGATAGGCTATCTTGAGAGTTTGCCATGCTTCATTGGATGTCTTGGCTGCTGCTATCCTTGGAAACACACTCTCATGCACTGCTTGATATAAGAAGATGAGGGCTTTAGAATCCTTCTTCTTATTGCTCTTCAACATATCTTTCTTTGCTTGAGTTAAATTATTAAACTCATTTTCATCTGCTGGTTCTTCAAAACCATCCTCAACAATTTCCCATAAATCTTGTGAGGCAAATAGGGCTCTCATGGTTATTGCCCAATAGTCATAGTTTTTCCCATTAAATAATGGGAGCTGAGTATTACCCATACCTATGCTAGTGCTGGTGCTGGAGCCATCCATTCTTGCTTTCTAAACTATGCTTCAAAATACTTGACTGTGTATTTAAAAATAACTCACTGTCTTCAACAGCAACACAAAAGGAACTTGAGAAATACCTTTGAATATTTATTGACTGAGTCTTCACTGTACTGGAGAAGCTGCTGCAGTAAGAAATCCTTCCTTCAGCGTCTTTGACACCTTCAAAGAGCCTAGACAAGCTCTGATACCATGTTGGGAATTTCTGGTAATTTCAAACAAAATTCTGAATAGAAAAAAAAAAAATGCTCTGTTTTTACCATAGGATCAAAAATTTGTTTATTGGCTGAAGACAGAGATTTACACATGCACAGAGAATACTTATATTCATTAAAAATACTTACACCAGTGCCAAAAAGAAATTTACTCTCTCATATCATTCACTCGCTGGTGCGTTACATTTCATATGCCAAAAAAAAATTTCATCCGAACAACAAAAAACACTCTTACATTTCATATATATATATCAAAACAAAACTATCTCTGCTGCATCATTTACATTGCTGTGTAAAAGATTTTTCTTCATTCACGCTGTGGCGAGTTTCTCCCTCTTCTTTTACTTCGTAGTGCTATGCTTATTCCATTGCATTCTCAAAAACTGAGCATACACGCTGTGCTGCCTTTTGCCCTCATTACATTACAACAAAAAACAACAACACATTACATAGTCAACGGGAAACATAAAATAAAAAACAATAAAATTAAATATTTTCCCTACGTTTACTGCCCACAGTACATTTAATAAATTACATTCATGGGGGTAAATTTATTTCTGATCTTTCACATCTGTTCGAGCCGCATACCATATCGCAGGACAATACATTTTTTTAATAACTGTAGATCTGCTCTTTCACATCTGTTCGAGCCGCATACCCTGTCGCAGGCCAATACATTTTTTTAGTAACTGTAGATCTGCTTCAAGGTCAATCGGACGGCTGACGCTATTTCGCTGGAGGTCCCATCTTACCGAACTTTCCCGGGGAATGGCTGTTTTGGAACAGTGGCTCCAGGCAAGTGTCAGCAGCTGGATGCGATACCGGGCAAGTGTCTGCAGCTGGATGTGATCGCTGCCCATTCAAAGAATACTGGCATTCAACAAAAGCGGTGCGGGGAGGTACATTGGCGGTTTTGCAAAACAGCGCTGCAGTTGGAATTACATTTCAACAAATAATGTGGGCAGCTGGATGTAATCGCTGCCCCTCCAAAGAACACTGGCGTTCAACAAAAGCGGTGCGGGGAGGTACGTTGGCGGTTTTGCAAAACAACGCTGCAGTTGGAATTACATTTCAACAAATAATGTGGGCGGACAAATTTCAAACTTGGTGGCAAATTGAAATCTCGATAGCTGTTTAAATTAATTCAGTTGACATGTATCATGTGCATGGGGATGATGCATCTCGCATTGACATAAGTCATGGATAGATGATTTACAAAGACATCAACCCAATCCCGGAGAAATTATGTCCACGAATTGACAGTGAAAACTGATGTCAGAGTTTTTCTCCAAGAGTGTATTTAAGGTGTATTAATGGGTCTATATGGGTATTTAAGATGTATTAATGAGTCTATAGGGGTGGAAATAAGGCTTGCAGACCGGGAGATGGAGGGTACATCGTACCCTTCTGCCTAGTCCTTCACTTTTATCCACTGGATCTTTAAAATCCGAGGTAAAACTGTGGATGGGATTCTGGAAATTGGAAGCACTTTAAAGACCTGCCTGAGGTTTAATGCTTTGGAGTTACAGGTTCTAGGTTGAAATTTTGCACATACTCGTTCCTTCCATTTTTAACAGCAAGATTTTCCAAGAGTAGTAATTCAATTGTGAAGAGCAATATTACTACGGAGGGCCGGCATAAGTGACGACATACACACAAACGTTTTCCATAATTTCTTCATTTTTGATTGCCTAACCGAGCACAAGAGAGTTGAGATTGATAAAAACTTCCAACCAAGACAACATAAGACACAACATATATACACGTTTTCCATAATTTCCTCATTTTTTTATAGGCTAAACTGGTGAGAGGTCAACATCGTCACTGGATTATGAAGCCACCAACTGCCCTGAAAATTCTTGTGTAAATTACATCTTATCGATTCTAGCATAATATGTTATGTGGGATTATCCCTCCAACTGTCCTGGAAATTCTCATGTAATTATATCTTATCGATTTCAGTTGTAACATATTTTGTGTAATACAAGTTCCTTGGCATTTTATTCCCCTATTGCCCTGGAATTTATCTAGAGGGGAAGCTGCTAAAATTTTCCTGGGATTATCCGACCATTTTTTAATGGCTGAAGGTGAATTCCTTTGACATTTTTGAATGAATGAAGGGAATGATAATCCCATTTTTTAATGGCTGAAGGTGAATTCCTTTGACATTTTTGAATGAATGAAGGGAATTCTTAAAGGTAAATTAGCTGAACATTCGCTAATCTGAAGATTTAGCATAATATCACCGTAGATGCACATGAGTGCACTGTACAACAGTCAGGGCAGTAGGATTTCTGGCACCCCTATCCTGTTCTATTCCTGTATGTGATGCTGCAAGACAGCCATAATGCCATAACATTTTATTGAGAATGTATGATGTATAATGATTGATGTGATGGATCCACAGCTTCGGCTTATCTGCTGGGTTTTGAGTATTTGTAATATATTAGGAGTATTTGTAATATGTTTATTGAAAATGTATAATGTATAATGATTGATGTGATGGATCTGCAGCGTCAGCTTATCTGTTAGCTTATCTTCCACGTATTTGTAATATATTGCTTCTTCAGAGGGATGAACTTCCCTCAAAAAAATATCAAGGTAAATATCTGGCCATCTCCCAACGATCACTATATTTCAACTTTAAACACTGCTAAACTATTAAATGCAGTACCGGCAGAGAGTTGTGTCATTATATATTTTAATTAACATGATTAAAAAAAAATTAGTAATTAGTATATCACCAAATAATCCGAATGGCAACCTTATGGCAACCTAACAGGAAAAACAAGAGAACCAACTTCATTAAGATTCAATCACAATAAGGTGCACACCGTTCTCTTATTCGTTCTTTGTGGTCGCCTATACCATGAAAACTCCCACGCCGCATGGGACCAACAAGGCCAATAACCCACGGCAGACACCGGCAGCTTTAAACATGAGAAGTTAAATATTTTCGAAATTCCAAAGCAACTAAAAATAAATAAAATTTATGTGGGCGTATTAAGCAAACCTTGTCGATTTAAGTCTTGCTTTCATGATAAAATATATGACCATTATATTGTTTTACTGTATTCTAATATAGACGGTGTATTTTGGTCGACATACTCTAAATTTATATGAATGCAAATTGGTTGGAAGGTCAGGTTAAAGTGAAAGTAAGAGTAGGTGTTCAAATATTTTGAAGAAATTTAAGGACATCATATGGAGAAGTGAATTTAATGAGAAGTGCATTTTTAAAAGAAATTTAAGGGCATCATATGGACAAGTGAATTTAAGGACATCATATGAAGACGTGAGTATCTTTTCCCAATAAAAGCTTCTCATTCCTAAAACATCCCGTAATCCCTATAAAATTTAGAGAGCATCCGTAACGTATCTAAATTTTCGAGAAAAGTGAAAAGACAAGGAGTTCATCTGATTCTCTAAACTATCAAGTATAAATAGTGATGGAGTTTATCCATGAAGTTTAATGTTTATAATCATATTCCTAAACAAATTACCAAGTTCACATTTGTTTTATTAGGGTCATATTGAACTGCTGGCCATACTTAAAGGATAAATTGCCTTGTATGGGCAAAATTTTCATCAAATTGCTTGGTATCGATAGACGTGTCAAAGGGCCGGACCATGGCTGATGTGACATTTGGTAGATTTGTTGAAGAATATTTTTTCAATTTTTTTTTTTTCAACTCCATGTTAGGTATCATATGATTTCTTTTAGAAATAAAATATATTTTATTAAATATAGTGTAAACAAAGATATTATACTAATAACTATATGACAGATAATTTTCAGTAAGTTTTTACTGAGTCTTTCACAAAAATTCAATGAAAACAATTCACCTGCTTTTCACAAAATTTGGAAGAAAAAGAAATCATTATTATTTTGATATCTCTTTTTTTCATGGGCAATGCATTAGGTTTCCAGACAAAGCGGCCATAATGGTACCAGACTCTTCAGCATGGAATATTGATACAGGGAGAAGAAAAGAGCCAAATCAGTGACTCAAGTAGAGGAAACCAAGCTTATCTTGAGTCTACCCATTTGCTTAATCTTTAGAATGGTATTTTCACTGAGCATATCGCTCTTCCTAAAGCAAGGCAGTACATGGATAGGAAACTAGGTCCCCACTTCCGAGTGCCAGCATCTTCTCTTCTGGTAGTCCAAGCACTTTCTGCACTTGTTTCAGTGGTTATGCTTAATCATTGTATTATACCACTGGCCAGAAGAATAACACGCAATGAAAGACGAATAACTGTTATTCAAAGGATTGGAATCGGTTTCCTTTTACCTATACTATCCATAGTGTGTGCAGCTCTGAAAGAAAACATAAGGATCCATGTTGCAAAATCTCATGACTTGCTCGACCGACCTACAAACCCAATCCCTCTCAGCATTTTCTGCTTAATTCATCAGTTTTTTCTTGACAGCAGTAGCCGAGTTGTTTATTGTAGTAGCCTTACAGGAATATTTCTATGATCAATTCCCTGATGGCAAGAGCAGCTTCGGTATGGCCTTCAACCTCAGTGTTCTGGGATTCGGCAGTTTTTGGCCAGTTTTCTGGTCATCATAGTTCAGGCAGTGACTAAACGACGATGGCATCGAGGCTGTATTGGAAGCAATTTAAATAGATCTAAAATAGATTATATTGATTGGTTTTTGGGTAATTGAAACAGCTAATCTATGTTGCTATATATAGTTTGCCAAAAACTATAAGTACAAAAAGGCCAGGCAAATTACATCTATTCCAATAATGCATAGTTTGAAGTTCAGGACTTTTTCTCTCCTAATCTATGTTCCTATATATATTTTGCCAAAAACTATAAGTACAAAAGAGGCAAATTACATCTATTCCAATAAACGCATAGTTTGAAGTCCAGGACTTATTCTCAGAAAAAAAATTCAGTTAAATCTTCATCTTTTTCTTAAAAACAAAAAATCTCATTTTCCTCCATGCTGGTAACCCATTATTGCCACTCCATCAAATCACTAAATTCATTAATTGGTTTTTGGCGGTAATTGAAACTGAGAATCTATGTTGCTATATCAATTTTGCCAAAAACTATAAGTACAAAATGGCCAGGCAAATTACATCTCTTCCAACAGTTCCAACAAATACATAGTTTTAGGTTCAGGTCTTTTTTCTAAAACAAACTTGAGTTAAATCTTTATTTTTTTTTAACAAAAAAATTGCATTTAATCGCATTCCCCTCCGTGCTTGTAACCCATCCTTGCCATCAAATAACTAATCTCATTAATTACGCCAATTGGCTTTACAGTGCGCTTTCAACCTGTTGAAACGACTATTTATTTGTAATGCTCTTGTCATTTACTGATTTGGAATAATCCTTTACGTTGAATGGTTATGATAAATAGGCAGTCCCTCGTGAAAGTGTGGAGGGTTGACCAACGCATGGCCTTCGTAGAGTGATTCGATGGGATATTGGCACTCTGGAATGAAAACATGGATTCTTCCATTGCATTAAGCATCAAATATGATACTCCCTTCTCATAACATTTCTTTGTATTAGTTTTGTTTAGAGTGTTTTGTTTCGGCCTTAAAAACTTTGAATTATTTACTTCAGGTGTTTGCATCGAATGGTCGCTCTTTGTTTTTTTTGTTTTTATTTTTATTTATTTAATTATATTTTGTGGTTACAAAATATATATACACAAATTCACATCTTCATATTAATATTAGTGATTATAAATTTATAATAGTTATTATTATAAATAAATAATATATTTAAAAGAATATATAAATAAAAATGTTCATTAATAATAATGAATTTGAAAACAATATTATTAATTCAAAAATATTAATAACATTGTTAACACAATATTAATTATGTTTAATGACATCTCTTATTTGATTAATATTATAAATCTAAGTGATTAATAAATCGAGTGATTTAATTTTTTAGGTTTATTAATTCCACAGTCACCATAATCAATATTTTAAAGTTGTTGTCAACTTATAGTTAACCACATTTATTTTAGTTCATAGGATTTATAATATTAATCCTAGGGTTTCAAATTAAAAGTAAATCCAATATACTAGTGGTTTTATATATAAATTGCAATGAAGAATTCACAAATAAGATAAAAATCTCATATGTGATATCCACCATTTATAATTTTAGGTTATTAAATGTTTTAAAAAATTAACATTTTAAATATTAGTTATTTATCAATATAAAAAATAACATTTTAAATATGAGTTATTATATAATATTAAAAAATAATATGTTAAATATTTAGTTATTATAAAATTTGTAATAATAATTATTATAAACTAAATAATATATTTTAAAAAAATATATAAATAAAAATTATGATTAAATAATAATGGAATTTTGAAAACAATATTATTAATTAAAAAAACTATTCATTAATATTTAATACAATACTAATGATGTTTAATAACATTTCTTATTTGAATAATATTATAAACTTAAGTGATGTTACATTTCCATGTAATTCATAATAAATAAATAAATAAAAAATTAACATTCTACCATTCTATATACAACTCCCGTTGCACTTACCCATAAATCCTATTAAGTTTGTCATATACAATCATAACTCCAAATAAATACACAGTATTATTTTTACATATAATTCAATATGATAACAATTAAATTGGAATATTTTGATTAGTATTGTACAAAGTTCATATTATGCAATATATGTTGTTATTAATGTCTTTACTCTCCTGCTGAGTTGTGGCGAAAGCAGGTCTCGACTCCCTCGTCAGTTGCCCTCTAGCTGTCCTTCTTGCCTCGTTCTCCTCGTTGCATTGACGATGTACAAGCCTCGGTGCTGATTCAACGAACGAGGGTTCTTTTGATATCTTTCTTTGTGAACTTCGAAGGTCTTGCATTTCATTCATTGCTTCCGTTCTTGGCTCTCTGGCTTTTGGGCTATGATACCAGGGTTTCGTTCCTGGGTAGTTTGTGCAGTGTTGAGAATGGTATGGCTTCCGTAAAGGCTCCAAAATTAGGTGGTTCCACTACCCATGCACGGCTCTTACCAGGTAATCCTTAAGCGAACTAGCATTTTCCTTAGTTTTTCTATGATTATAGCTTATAGATTTCTTGTGACGATTCACTGTAATTTGAAATGCAGATTTTGCTGGTGAGGTCTTGGCGTTCCAAGGAAACTTAGAAGAGGTTTCCACCGGTCTTTCGGTTATCCTCCTGCTCAAGTCTTCCGAGGCTTCATGGGTATGTTTGTAGCTTAGCCCCGGTCTGCTAATGACCAGATAGAAAGACAAGTTGTTCTTTAGATGAATCCCTCGGAAGGTTTAGAGTATTAGCTATGGGGTTTATTGATGCCCAAGAAGAATTTGTATTTATGTTTATTCTGGTCGAAAGCGCTTTTCCCTTGAAAACTCGTTGCTACGATTATATTTAAATTATATTTAACTTTTGTTTAAAGAGAATTATTATACCCTCCAATCTGGTAACTGATATGGATTCTAGGTTTATCCAACAACCCTTAGAGTTAGACTGGAAAGTCCTGCATTACTATTTGACAGAGCTTTGGATTTTACTGTTTGTTTTGGAGCTTCATCCTTTTTATAATATATGCATACTGTGAATTTCTCATGGTTGGATCGATCTGTTGTATATCGCTATCAGATTTATCAGTTTAGTAATTTGTTAATATAATGTTTGTTTGATAACTCTCAAGCTCTAGCATCTCTCTAGTTGATGGAGTATGATGTGTGTGAGCTTCCCTTATCATTATGTGCAATGAATCAGACTCTTTTTTTACATATATGGATTATCGATGCCTCATTTCGTTTATGGATTATGATATTTTCTAGTATTTCTCTATGATGTATATCTGGGTTGTTTATTTAACCCGATATTCCTTTGTTAACGTTATACATATGTTTATGTTTGACATTTGCGGAAATGAGGGCCTAGGACTTGGATTCTTGCCCCGAGTTCATGGGCGTGTTGGGTCCTAAGGGTCCGGTGATGACCTCCCTAGGTATTGTTGGCATTTTTATATTATCATTGATTCTTAAATTTCCTAAAGGTTTTACAGTGCAACACTGTCATATATACTTTCGAGTTTCTTTGCTGGTGGTATAAAATGTTTCATAATGATTTCATGGTTAACAATTAGAACATGCCTTGGCCGAGTTTTCATCCATATTTACTATGATCTCAGCTCTAGCAAGTAAATAATACATACTTCTTTCTTGTGACAAAAGTTTATGAAATAAACTTAGTTCTTTTATGGTATTATTGGTTCTTGCTCAGTTATGCTTTTTCTTTCGAAATTTGTTTTCCTGAGTCTATACTTACATTATTAAATCTATATTTTAACTAGGAATATCTCCTTCAATAGTTTACTGAAATATCTACTTTTATTTTCAAGATATTACTGTACAATAGTAAATTTCAGGTATCATTAATAGCATTTTCCATAGCTGAACATTTTATTCTACCAACTCCTTTTTAAAATAAGTTTCTCTAAGTTGTTTTACTTAACTGTAAAACAGTAATAAAGGAAAAATAAATATTGAAGTCACCTCCGTAATTTACACATTTCAATCCTCCCAACCATGGGACTTGTCGCCAGGTCCACATCTCCCCTCAAGCTTGCTCACAAGACCGATATCTTCTTGCAAGAATTCATACACAATGCCATAGGTATCTGGTCACCACTAGACTTCGCCTCTTTTTCTGTTTGACCTTTCAGCACAGATTATCTCCCTTTCTCCTTTGTTACTCTCAAGTTCCCTGCTTACCCTCTTGAGTCCTTTCCTTGGAGAATTCATAATCAGGGAGGTAGTTAGGGTTAGGCAACTACCTATCCTAACTTTCTTGATATGAAAAGTTACAATATTTTTTAACACCAAAAAAATAGTTTTTCTTTATAATGATCAAATTTAAATACTTAATTTAAACAATAACCATAATATCCAGTTTTATTTTTACTACGGTAAAATAAAATATTTACTGTTTTCTGGGACATCACATCTTTCCCCCCTGAAATCAAATGTCGTCCTGATGTTTTCTTGCCATCAACAGTCCTAGAAAAGCTTCCTTCATGAGTTGTTCATCCTCCTAGGTGGCCTCATCTGACCCAAAGTGCTATCATTGCACTTTAACCTGGGCGATAACTCGTTTTCACAGCATTACTTCGCTTCGATCGAGTATAACCAGAGGTTTGACCATGAATTCTCCTTCCGGATCGACCTACAAAAGCAAAAAAATTAATTAATTTTTGCTATCATTAATGTCTTCTTTGACTTGCTTAAAGAAAACCCTCTTACCTGTATATCTTGCAAAATGATTATGTGTTTAGGATCATAAACATATCTTTTTAATATGGATACATGGAGAACATTATGTACTTAAATGTGGTTGGGCAAGGCGAGCTGGTATGCCACTGGCCTGATCCGTGCCAAAATTTGAAATGGGCCACAAAATTCGGGTGCCAATTAGCACACCCACTCCATTGTAAACTACTCTTTTTGGCACGTACCCTTACATACACATGATCCCCTACTTGGAATTCTCTGAAATTCCTTTTTCGATAGGTGAAGTTCTTTTGTCGATCTTGGGTAGCCCTTAAATTAGAATGAACCTTCTTAACCATTTCTTTCATTTCCTTTAACATCTCAGGTACCAACATCAACTTGTCCTTGGGTCCTCCCCAACTGGATGGTGTGCGGCACTTATGTTCGTAGAAAACTTCTAACGGGCTCATTTGTAAGGAGGTATGGTAGTCATTGTTGTAAGCAAATTCGACCAGATGTAAGTAATCTTCCCATTTGGAAGGTTGACGCATCACATATGTTCGTAGCATGTCTTCCACCACCCGATTCACTCATTCTGTCTACTCGTCCATTTGAGGGTGATAGGTGGTGTTGAAGTTTAACTGTGTACCTAACCCTTCAAACAGAGCTTTCCAAAAGGCTGATGTAAAATTTACATCACGATCAGAAATTATAGTTTTTGGTAGCCCATGTAACCTGAAAATATTATTCATGAATATATTGGCAATTTGCACTACCCTGTAGCTGGATTGTACTAGTATGAAATGAGTTAATCTGCTTAATTTTTCCACTACCACCATTATTGAATCATTTTTCTTTTTGGATCTGGCTAATCCTGTGATGAAGTCGAGGGAGATGGTCTCCCATTTCCATTTCATAATTGGTAATGGGTGCAATAATCCAACAGGATGTTGGTGTTCTGTTTTTACTTGCTGAGATTTGAGGTAGCGAGTCAAATATTTTGCTACATACTTTTTCATACCTGGCTAGTAGTACTCTTTTCAGAGTGCAGTACTTAATTTTTGGTATCTTGGGTGTCCTGCTTAGGGACTCTTATGATATTCATCCAAAATCAAATCCTTAATGCTGTTTTGGTTAGGCACATACAATATTTTCTTATAAATCAGCATACTTGCAGGATTTATTTCATATCCTAGTTGATGTTCATGGTTGTTTGTGGTTTGTGTTTGTTGTCTTAAATATTGGTATTCTAGATCTCGCTCAGGTGCTTCTTTAATTAGTCCATTGAAGGTAGTCCACACCTCACTATAAGAAATTTCATAAAGACAATGTACTTTTCGACTTAAGGCATCAGCTACCCATTTCTCCTTTCCTTTCAAGTGTTTTATTTCGAAATTGAATCCACTTAAAAAGTCTACCCACCTGGCTTGCCTGGCATTCAAAGTGGGCTTCTTAAAATAATTAGTCAAGCTATGATGTTGATTCATTAAAAGGAACTTCTTACCCATCAAATAGTGCTGCCACATTTTTAGTGCATGAATAATGGTTGTCAATTCAAAGTCATAGGTGGAGTATTTCTGCTCATTCTCCTTTAGCTTTAAAGATTTATAGGAGATTACTCTACCTTCTTGGATTAACACACCACCTACCCCTTCCTTGCTACCATCTGTACACACCACATAGTCCTTACTTGGATCTGTTATGCTTAAGATTGGTGCAGTGGTGAGTAGATGCTTGAGCTGTTCAAAGCTTCGTTGACACTTAGCTATCCATTTAAAGGTTTTTCCCTTCTTCTGTAGGGAGGTAATAGGATAGGACACCCTGGAGAATCCCTCAACAAATCGTCTATAATACCTTGCGATTCCCATAGAAGATCTTATATTCGCCACTTTTTTTGGCACTGACCATTCCATTATGGTATTTATCTTTTATGGGTCTATAGCGATTCTATCTTTGGTAATGATGTGGCCTAAATACTGAATCTGCTCTTTAAAGAAGTCACACTTGCTAAATTTTGCATACAATTGATGTTCCATGAGAGTCTGTAGCACTACCTTGAGATGCTCCTTATGTTCTTTAATATTTCGGGAATAAATTAGTATATCATCAATAAATATTAATACAAATTTATCTAAATACTGATGAAATATACTTTTCATTAGACACATAAAGGTCGTGGGGGAATTGGTCAGTCTAAAGGGTAACACCACGAACTCGTAATGTCCATAACGGGTCCTGAACTATTTTAGCTATGTCTTCCTCCTTGATTCTGATTTGATTGTATCCCGACCATAGATCAATCTTTGAAAACATTGTCGCACCCTTCACTTGATCAAATAGTTCATCTATACGAGGTAAAGGGTACTTGCTCTTAATGGTCAGCTTATTTAGCTGACGATAATCCATACAAATACGTAGGGTCCTGTCCTTATTTTTGACGAACAGTACGGGGGCTCCCCAAGGCGATACACTTGGGTGGATATAATTTTTATCCAACAACTCCTGTAATTGCATTTTTAATTATGTCATCTCTGGTATACTCATACGATAAGGAGCTCAGGACACCAAGGCTTCTCCTGGTACTAGTTCAATGGTGAAGTCTATGTCTCTTTTTGGAGGTAGCCCTGGAATTTCTTCAGGTTATACATCTGGAAAGTTCTGTATCATAGGGATACTTTCTAAGGAAATAGACATGTCCTTTGAGTTGGCATAACCCACCTGAATTGTGTAAATCTGGCATCCTTTTCTGATGCACTTTGCTATTTGAGAGGTGGTTATTGGTCATAATTTTAGTGGTTTCAAAATGACTTGAATCTCCTGTTTCTTTCCCTACTCATCCATGTAGTAGATAACTTTCGTTTTGCAGTTTATAAGGGAACAATGCTTCTCCATATAGTCCATGCCTATTAGAACATCATATGACCCTAGGGGTAATATGTTTAGATCTGCCACCAAAGGCTGACTTGCTATTTCTAAAGGACAATTACTGACCTTGGCCAACACACGTCTCTTTGCCCCTGTTGCTAGTTGTACTAACCAGGGATTTTTGAACTTGACAGCTTGTAAACCACATTCATCAACTATTTTAGGACTAACATAACTTAATGTAGCTCCTAGGTCAATTAAAATAGATATAGCATGATCAAAGATTTTACCTTCAAATCCCACCATAGTTGGCTGGTATTCTGCTTGACGATCTTCAAGGGCAACATTATTTTTCAGAATACTGCTGGCTACATCTCCTACTGTAGATTCCTCCTGAATCTACGAAATATGTTCAATGCCTTTGCGGTTAGGACAATTCTTAATTTAATATAGCCCTCCACATCCACAACATTGTACTAGGGGTCTTGTTGTTGCCTCAACTTCAGTTCTACCTGATAGCTCACTGGATTTGGGTTCATTGGGAAGTCTAAATCTAGACTGATTTCTATGCATATTTCTATTTATCTATCCAATGGGGGGTCCTTTATTGATGTTGCCCTGGTTTCCTTTGTTGTCAATAGAAAAATTATTTCCCTTCTTGTCAATCCATTTATTTCCCATCACTCCTCCTTTCTATTTACTTTGCTGATAACATATCCTAGTCTTTTGTATGACCTCATCCATTGTTTTTGGGTTGTTGAATTCAATAAGCTCTTTCATGAACAACAGTAAGCTACTAATAAATTGCTACACTTTTTCCTTCTCTTCTCGTATGTTAGGAACATACCAAAGTAAGGAGGTAAATTTGGTAATGAACTCATCAATTGTTAGCTGTCCAAGTTGTAGGTTGTGAAACTCTTTTTCTTTTTCATCGTATAACCGTTCAGTTAAATACCTTTCTTTAAAATATCTTTAAAACTTTTCCCATGTTATGTTTTGTTCATTGACCCCTCGTATGACCTTTACCTCTTCCCACCATAGGGTGGCTTTTCCTTACAACTGGAAAATGGCCAAGCGAGACTTTAAACTGTTGTCATATTCATATAGTTGGAAGTATTTATTCATATTAATAAGTCAGGGTTCAACTTGCTCTTCTTGTTCATCGTCAAAGAGGGGCAGCTTTATTTTCTAGAATTCTCCTTGCAGTTCTGTCCTCTTCCTATTTTGTGTTTTATGCTCTGGGGCATTATCTGACTTTTTCTCTTGATTTTCTTCCCCTCCTCTTTTTTCCACATACTCTGTCCGATATTCTTGTTGTCCTGACATGTTCCCATGTTCTAGGCTGGGAATCGATTGATGCCAATTTTTCTTATTTGACAGACTTTTCATAATCTTCTCTATTCCAGCATTAGCCTTTAATTATCAGCTCGCAATCGGGCCATCTTGCCTTTTAATTCTTGCACAGTCTCCAATATTGTAGGATTGGTGCTACAAGGTTCTTCTCCTAACTGCACTGATACTTCAGGTTTGGTTTCAGGAAAAGTTGCAGGTCCTAAGCCTGTCATGTTCCTATGGGGAGCGTTATCTATCCTTCTCATGTTAGTTTCTCCTACTTCTTTTGTTGTATATTCACAACACTATTAGTCATTAGTTCTCCAGAGGCCTCAATTTGGTAACCTTGGTTTTGATACCACTTGTTACATCTCCATGTAATCCATAATAATTAAATTAAAAAAAATTAACATTCTACCATAGTTCTATATACAACTACCATTGCACTTACCCATAAATCCTATTAAGTCTGTCATATATAATCATAACTCCAAATAAATACACAGTACTATTTTTACATATAATTCAATATGATTACAATCAAATTGGAATATTTTGATTAGCATTATATATACTTCATATTACACAATATATGGTGTTATTAATGTCTCTTCTCTGCCGCTGAGTTGTGGAGGAAGTAGGCCTCGACTCCCTCGTCGACTGCCCTCCAGCTATCCTTCTTGCCTCATTCTCCTTGCTGCATTGACGATGTACAAGCCTTGGTGTTGATCCAACGGATGAGGGTTCTTCTAATATCTTTCTTTGGGAACTTCGAAGGTCTTGCATTTCATTCATTGCTTCCATTCTCGGCTCTCTGGATTTTGGGCTACGATACCAGGGTTTTGTTCCTGTATAGCTTGTGCAGTGTTGAGAATGGTATGGCTTCTGTAAAGGCTCCAAAATTAGGTGGTTCCACTACCCATGCATGGCTCTTACCAGGTAATCCTTAAGTGAACTAGCATTTTCCTTGGTTTTTCTATGATTACAACTTATAGATTTCTCATGAGGGTTCACTGTAATTTGAAATGCAAATTTTTCCGGTGAGGTCTCGACATTCCAAGGAAAATCTGAAGAGGTTTCCACTAATCTTTCGGTTATCCTCCTACTTAAGTCTGCTGAGGGTTCATAGGTATGTTTGTAGTTTAGCTGTGGTTTGATAATGACTGGATAGAGAGACAAGTTGTTCCTTAGATGAATCTCTTGGAAGGTTTAGAGTATTAGCTATGGGGTTTATCGATGCATAGGAAGAATTTGTATTTATGTTTATTCTGGTCAAAAGGGCTTTTCCCTTGAAAACTTGCTCCTACGATTGTATTTAAGTTATATTTAACTTTTGTTTAAAGAGAATGCTTATACCCTCCGATCTGGTAACTGATATGGATTCTGGGTTTATCTAGCAACCCTTAGGGTTATACTGGAAAGTCCCGCATTCCTATTCGATAGAGCTTTGGATTGTACTGTTTGTTTTGGAGCTTCATCCTTTTTATAATTTATGCATACTGTTAATTTCTCATGGCTGGACCGATTTGTTGTATATTTCTATCGGATTTATTAGTTCAGTAGTTTGTTAATATAATTTTTGTTTGATAACCCTCAAGCTCCATCATCTCTATGGTTGACGGAATATGATGTATGTGAGCTTCTCTTATCGTTTTGTGCAATGAATCAGACTCTGTTTTTACATATATGGATTATCGATGCCTCATTTCATTTTCTCGATTATGATATTTTCTAGTATTTCTCTATGATGTATATCTGGGTTGTTGATTTAACCCGCTATTCCTCTGTTAACGTTATAGATATGCTTATGTTTGAAATTTGCATAAATGATGACCTAGGACTTGGATTCTTGCCCCGGGTTCATTGGTGTGTCAGGTACTAAGTGTTCGGTGTTGACATCCGTGGGTATTGTTGACATTTCTATATTATCGTTGCTTCTTAAATTTCTTAAAGGTTTTACAATCGAGCACTGTCATATATACTTTCGGGTTTCTTTGCCGGTGGTATAAAATGTTTCATGGTGATTTCAAGGTTAACATTTAGAACAGGCCTCGACCGAGTTTTCATCCATATTTACTCTATGATCTCAGCTCTGGCAAGTAAATAATACATACTTCTTTCTTGTGACGAAAGTTTACGAAATAAACTTAGTTCTTTTTTGGTATTACTGGTTCATGCTCAATTATGCTTTTTCTTTCGATTTTTTTTTTTCTTGAGTCTATAATTACATTATTAAATCTATATTTTAACTAGGAATTTCTCCTTCAATAGTTTACTGAAATATCTACTTCTATTTTCAAGATGTTACTATACAATAGAAAATTTCAGGTATCATTAACAACAGTTTCTAGAAATGAACATTTTATTCTACCTACTCATTTTTAAAATAAGTTTCTCTAAGTTGTTTTACTTACCTGTAAAACAATAATAAATGAAAAATCAATTGTTGAAGTCACCTCTGTAATTTACAGATTTCAATCCTCCCAACCATGAGACTTGTTGTCAGGTTCAAGTCTCCCCCCGAGCTTGCTCACAAGATCAATGTCTTCTTGCAAGACTTCACACACAATGCCACAACTATCTGGTCACCACTAGACTTAGCCTCTTTTCCCATCCATCTAACCTTTCAGCATGGATTCTCTCCCTTTCTCCTCTATTACTCTCAGGTTCCCTGCTTACCCTCTTGAGTTCTTTCTTTAGAGAATTCATAATCAGGGAGGTAGTTAGGGTTAGGAAACTTCCTATACTAACTTTCTTGATATGAAAAGTTACAAGATTTGTTAACATTCCAAAAAAATAGTTTTTATTTATAATAATCAAATTTAAATACTTAATTTAAACAATATCCATAATATCTTGTTTTGTTTTTACTGCGGTAAAATAAAATATTTACAGTTTTCTGGAGACATCACAAGTGACTAATAAATCTAAGGATTTAATCTCTTTTGTTTATTAATTCCATAGTCACCATAATCAATGTTCTAGAATTGTGGTCAACCCATAGTCAACCATAATTATTTTAGTGAACTAGGTTTATTTTAGGGTTTATAATTTTTATTTTAGGTTTTATATACCTTAGTTTTATAATATAAATCCCTTGGGTTTAATATTATTCCCTTGGGTTTATAATATCAATCCCTTTGGTTTATTAATGTAAGGGTTTGTATTCCTAGGGTATAATATTATTCATAGAGTTCATAATATTAATCCTAGGGTCTAATATTAAAACTAAATCCAATCTAATAGTGGTTATATATATAAATTGCAATGAAGAATTCATAAATAAAATAAAAAAACTCATTATGTGATCTCCATCATTTACAATTCACGTTATTAAATATTAAAAAGATTAACATTCTAAATATTAGTTATAATATAAATATTAAAATAACGTTTTAAATAGTTGTTATTATAAATTTTTAATAGTCATTATTATAAATAAATAATATATCTAAATATATATAAATAAAAATTATCATTAATAATAATGAATTTGAAAACAATATCATTAATTAAAAGACTATTAATAACATCCTTAATACAATATTAATCATGTTTAATAACATCGCTTATTTGATTATTATAAATCTAAGTGATTAATAAATGCAAGGATTTGATCTCTTATGTTTATTAACCCAATAGGCACCATAATCAATGTTCTAAAAATTGTGGTCAACCCATAGTCAATCATATTTATTTTAGTGAACTAGGTTTATTTTAGGGTTTATAATTTTTATTTTCAGATTTATATACCTTATTTTTATAATTTCAATCCCTTGGGTTTAATATTCTTCCCTTTGGTTTATAACACATTGGGGTTTTAGAATTATTCCCTTGGGTTTATAATATCATCCCTTAAGTTTATTAATGTAAGGGTTTGTATTCCAAAGGTATAATATTATTCATAGGGTTTATAATATTAATCCTGTTGTTTACTATCAAACTAAATCCAATGTATTAGTGGCTCTATATATAAATTGCAATGAAGAATTCGTAAATAGGATAAAAAACTCATATGCTATCTCCACCATTTACAATTGTAGGTTATTAAATATTTAAAAAAATTAACATTTTAAATATTAGTTATTATAAATATTAAAAATAAATTTTAAAAATGAGTTATTATAAATTTATATAATAGCTATTATTATAAATAAATAATATATAAATAAAAAATTATCATTAATGAATTTGAAAAGAATATTGTTAATTAAAAAAACTATTAATAACATTGTTAATAGAATATTAATCATGTTTAATAATATCTCTTATTTGGTTAATATTATATACCTAAATGATTAATAAATCCAACGATTTAATCCATTTGGTTTATTAATTCCATAGTCACCATAATCAAAGTTTTCAAATTGTGGTCAACCCATAGTCAACCATATTTATTTTAGTGAACTAGGTTTATTTTAGGGTTTATAATTTTAATTTTAGGATTTATATACCTTAGTTTTATAATATCAATCCCTTGGGTTTAATATTATTCCCTTCGGTTTATAACACATTGGGGTTTTAGAATTATTCCCTAGGGTTTATTACTCCATTGTGTTTATAATATCAATCCCTTAGGTTTATTAATGTAAGGGTTTGTATTCCTTGGGTATAATATTATTCATAGGGTTTATAATATTAATACTAGGGTTTAATATAAATCCATTGGGTTTATTAATAGTATAAACCCAAGGAATTAGTGAACCCAAGTGATAAATATTAAAAATATAAGTGATCAAGAAGCGCAAGGGATAGCCCCACGAGGGTAGGCAAGTTAGTAATCACAATGTAGTGAAGTTCATTAGAAAGGCGGGCTCTGTACCGAAGGACACGAGTTCAATTCCCCTGGACTAACCTTGAGCTGTGGAGAGGGGCGGGTGTAGTTTCCCAGGGGTTATAGTGGTAGCAATCAGAATCAACCCCGTGTAATGCAAGTTGTGAGGCTGCTCTAGTTGTCGATTCCTCTATTAACAAAAAAAAAAAAGGAAGCGTAAGGGATTGATACTACAAACATAAGAGATTAATAAAGATGACCATGATTGATATTATAAACCCAAGTTAATAATAAACCCAAGGGATTAATACTAAAACGCCAAGGGATTATAAACCAAAGGCAATATGATTTAACCCAAAACACTAATATTATAAACCCAATATTGGTACACCCTAATATAAATACTACAAATGCTAAAATAAAAATATTTTATTTTCATGGACGTGAGACAATCCTTGTCACAATCCAACATTCAACCATGACTTACCATGGTTGGCTACATTGAAAATGGTTTATCATGATTGATATTATAAACCTAAGTGAATAATAAACCCAAGGGATTGATATTATAAACCCAAAGGAATAATAAACCCAAGGGATTAATACTAAAACCCCAAGGGATTATGAACCCAAGGGAATAATATTAAACCCAAGGGACTAATATTATAAAACCAACATATATAAACCCTAAGTTAAATATTATAAAGACTAAAATAGACATTATTGACCATCGTTGATTTTCATATTGAGACAATCCTTATCACAATCCCATGTTGGACCATGGTTGACCATGGTTGACTTCATAACAAACCATGGTTTCCCGGGGAATAATAAACCCAAGAAAATTGATATTATAAACCCAAAGGAACAATAAAACCAAGGGATTTATACTAAAACCCCAGGATTAATATTAAACCTAATAATAAAAACCTTAATATTATAATCCTAATATTAGGGTTTTTCTTATTGGATTTAATATTAATCCCAGGGTTTTAGTATAAATCCCTTGGGTTTATTGTTACTTTGGGATTATAATATCAATTTCTTGGGTTTATTATTCCCCGACCAACCATGGTCTGTTATGAAGTCAATCATGGTCAACCATGGTTCAACATGGCATCGTGATAAGGATTGTCTCAATACAAAAATCAACGATGGTAAATCATGTTTATTTTAGTGTTTATAATATTTATCTTAGGGTTTATATATGTTGGGTTTATAATCTTAGTCCCTTGGATTTAATATTATTCCCTTGGGGTTTTAGTATTAATCCCTTGGGTTTATTATTCCTTTGGGTTTATAATATTAATCCGTTGGGTTTATTATTCCCTTAGGTTTATAATATCAATCATGATAAACCATTGTCAATCATAGCCAACCATGGTCAGCCATGGTTGAATGTCGAATTGTGACAAGGATTGTCTCACCATGAAAATAAAATATATTTATTTTAGTGTTTGTAGTATTTATATTAGGATTTACCAATGTCGGGTTTATAATATTAGTGCCTTGGGTTTAATATTATTGTGTTGGGGGTATAATCCCTTAGGGTTTTAGTATTAATCCCTTGGTTTTATTATTAACTTGGGTTTATAATATTAATCATGGTTAGATTTATTAGTCTCTTGTGTTTGTAATATCGATCCCTGGCACTTCTTGATCCCTTAGGTTTTTAATATTTATCCCTTGGGTTCACTAATTCCTTGGGTTTATAATATTAAATGGTTTGGTTTATTAGTTCCTTGGGTTTATACTATTAATAATCCCTTTGGTTTACTAATCCCTTGAGTTTAAAATATTAATTCTTAGGATTCATTAATTCAACCATCTTTATTTTAGTATTTTTAATATTTATCTTAGGGTTTTTATACCTTGGGTTTATAATATTAGTCCCTTGGGTTTAATATTATTCCCTTAGGTTCATAATCCCTTGGGGTTTTAGTATTAATCCCTTGGGTTTATTGTTCCTTTGGGTTTATAATATCAATCGCTTGGGTTTATTATTCCTGAGTCAACCATGGTTTATTATGATGTGAACCATGGTCATCCATGTTCCAACATGGAATTATGACAAGGATTGTCTCAATATGAAAATCAACAATGGTCAATAATGTTTATTTTAGTGTTTATAATATTTATCTTAGGGTTTATATACGTTGGCTTTATAATATTAGTCCCTTGGGTTTAATATTTTCCCTTGGGTTCATAATCCCTTGGGGCTTTAGTATTAATCCCTTGGGTTTATTATTCCTTTGGGCTTATAATATCAATCCTTTGGGTTTATTATTCCATTAGGTTTATAATATCAATCATGGTCAACCATTTTCAATCATAGCCAACCATGGTCAACCATGGTTGAAAGTTGCGTTGTGATAAGGATTGTCTAACCATGAAAATAAACCATGTTTATTTTAGTGTTTGTAATATTTATCTTAAGGTTTACCAATGTTGGGAATATAATATTAGTGCCTTGGGCTTAATATTATTCCTTGTGTTCATAATCCCTTGGGGTTTTAGTATTAATCCCTTGGGTTTATTTTTCCCTTGGGTTCATAATATTGATCCCTTGGGTTTATTATTAACTTCGGTTTATAATATCAATCATGGTTGACCATGGTCAACCATAACCAACCATGGTCAACTGTGGTCAATCATGGTCTAATCTCGGCTTATGACAAAAACTATCTCCACATAGGGTTTATATACCTTGGATTTATAATATTAGTCCCTTGGGTTTAATATTATTCCCTTAGGTTCATAATCCCTTGGGTTTAATATTATTTCCTTAGGTTCATAATCCCTTGGGTTTATTGGTCCTTTGGGTTTATAATATCAATTGCTTGCATTTATTATTCCCCGGTCAACCATGGTCCAACATGAAATTGTGATAAGGACTATCTCGATATGAAAATCAACGATGGTGAATCATGTTTATTTTAGTGTTTATAATATTTATCTTAGGGTTTATATACATTGGGTTTATAATATTAGTCCATTGGGTTTAATATTATTACCTTGGGTTCATAATCCCTTGGGTTTATTATTCACTTATCACAATTCTAATTATTATTTGACCATTCTTATAACAACATCTTTCAGTAAAAATCACATCATAGATATTCTTGTCGACGCGTTTCGAACCAGCCAGTTAATATTATGAGCTAATATTATCGTATATTATTATAATAATAATTAATATAATAATTATTATTATTGAATTTAGGATTTTGTGATCCATATCAATTTTTGAGAAGAGTTTTCGGCGGAAATCACCCACCATGTGTATTGAGGAGGCTCGTGTTATTGCCAAGGTTGCGCCTTTTCATCACCATAAATTTAGGGAAGTCATAGAAATTGGAAAAAGGCCAAGCAATCTCAATAGAGACGTCAGCTGGAAAATTAGCAGCTATTGGATCCTTGCCCTTTCCTCCTAGCCACCCCTTTGCCCCCCCTCCTCCCCGGCCTCGCCCCTTGTGTTTTCCTTTCCCCCTCATCCTCTGGATTGCTTTTCCTTTTTTTTCCCTTTGTTCTCTTTGGTTTTTATTTTGTAATTTATTGATTCACTTTAATCTAAAATTCTTCTTAACAAAAACTTTGTTATACCTAAACATAGTTGAAAGAATTATAATGAGATAAGCCTATTAATCTCGTTATACCTTGAGTAAAATAAATATAAATAAATTAATATTATAAATCGAATTAACTAACTAATTGAAATTTGTTATATTTTTCCATTGTCTTTTATCTATATTTTAATAGAAATTAATACATTTCCAATATAGTTAAAATTTGATATTAAACTAAGAATTAAGTCGCAGAACCAACTTACTATTTAGGCTATTTGCTTATTAATTTCCTCCTATTATTTCATATAATAATAGTAATATAAGTCTTTGTAGATTTAAATGAAAAGTCCATTAGTTAATTCTTAGTTGAATGCAAGCAATTGTCATTTAATTGCTAAATAACTAAAACTAACTAATTGATTATTTGATTAACTAATTATAGGTCCCTAGGTATAGAACTTTTATTAAACTAGGAATTTAAGTTGAAAAGCTAACTAACTAATTAGGTTATTTGATTATTCTCATTCATTATTGTTCCATAATCTTAATATAAGTCTTTGAAGATTTAAATAAAAAAGACCATTAATTAATTCTTAGTTGAATGCAAGCAATTTATATTTAATCGCAAAAGAATTAAAACTAACTCATTATTTATTGAATTAGCTTATCATAGGAATTAAAACTAACTAATTATTTATCGAATTAGCTTATTATAGGTCCCTTTCCTTATCTCTTAGTCGTGTACGATTACCCTACCTAATGTAGTCATTTCGTGGTCAAATATAGTTGTTACTAGTCAAATATAGTCGTTAGATAACTTTCTCTCTCTATTTATACTGCAGCCATGATCTGGTTCTTCAGCTTATCCTGACGATGAACCACACTGGTTGGTTTGAAACGCGTCGAAAAATGAATTATGATGTGATTTCCACCGAAAACTCCTCTCAAAAGTAATTATTATTATTATTTATTATATTAATAATAATTATTTATTATTAATTTTTCCCCTTGGAAAAATCGTAATTTTCATTAATAAGAAAATTACATGTTGTAGATGTTTATGAGCATATTCAAATATAGTAGCTGTGTGCTAGTTCAAAATTTAAGAACAAAAAATATGTTCTCCACGTAGAGAGACACTCTTTTAATAGTACTGTATAAATTATACTTCAAAATTTTTTACTCTACGTAGAGAGTATTCCTGAGGACATGTACTGAATATGTTAAACATAGTAAATATAAACAAAAATAAAAGAGTTGAATATCAAGTGATTTTAGGCTCCTGTTGACCCTGATCTGCCTGGTCCATATATGGCCAGTGGTAGTACTAGTACTGTTCACCTCCCCGCTACTCTTGGATCATCTAGATGTTGCATGGTCTGATCGTTCCCGCTTTGAAAAGTTTGTCAGCGATGGAGTTCTGTTCCTGTATATATGGTGTCAAACAAAATTGTCAAAGTATGTGATGTATCTATGGACTTCATCCAATATATGTCGCAATGTGAATGCATGACATGTTGAGGTTTTATTAATCTAGTTGCATACAATTTTTGAATCACCAAAAACTTGTAGATTATGACAGTTTTTTTCAAATTGCGAATTGAAAGAAGTATTTGGCAGTGATGAGTTCAGCAAAATTGTTTGTACCATTTCCAAGTCCCATTTGAATATGATAGTAATGTGTATTTGAAATATATAGGACAACCCCACCTCCACATCTTGTTTCTTGTGTCGATCCGTCAAAGTATGCCCAGGGCTGTGAGTGATCGATGGACTCAGGGATGATGTTTCTGGGTGGAGAGGTGGCCTCATCCTCAAGAAGTGAACAATAATCAGTTATAATTCTAGCTCTGATGGATGGCAAATGTGGGGCGGTGTCCTGGAAGATAGTGCGGTTTTTGGCTATCCATACTTCCCAACTAATGAGTAGGGGGAGGTTTTTAGCTTTGGGCAGTGTTACAAACGACCACTAATTTTCTTATACTTCCTTGGTTGTCTAACCCCCCCAACAGATAGGTGAGAGAATGTGAGATAGACTGATGTTCCAAAGATCAATTATAACAGGACACGAGAGGAAGAGGTGATCCAAAGATTCAGTGCTTTCCTTACATAAGCAGCACCAGTAAGGTCCATATAGCCCTCTTCTAATCAAGTTGTCTCTCGTCGGCACCTTAATAGGGAAAATTTTAAGAACCCCCCCTAAATTTACATGTATAATAAATGGGTGAATCTCCATGGTATATAGGAAAAATGGAAGGTGATTTTATCAATAATATGATATGTATATATAATTTTTTGGTGAATCTCTCACCAGGCATGGTGAATATTTTACTCAATTATAAAAATCTTGTGTTTATTGAATACACAAATGAAATCATTGCATTTCTTTAAAATATCTTTTGAAATCAAAATTACCGAAATTACATATCGATAATCTAGTGGGTGTAAGATAAAATTCACCAGTGCCATTCACAGAAAGCATGAGAAAAAACCTAATACTATATATAAAACCAAGAAAAATTCAAATTCATCACTTTAGGGACCTCATAACCACCCTGTCAATACACAAGTATGTTCATGTTTGCAATTAGAAAAACTACCCAAATTACAATGTGTTTACTCCACTTCTAGGGACCTTGTAACCACCCTGCCAATACACAAGTATGTTCCCGTTTGCAATTAGAAAAATTACCCAAATTACAATCTGTTTACTCCAGCATATGTTGGAAAGTTATAGAAGGATGACTAGTGCAGTCAATCCATTCCTTTTAGCCTTGGATTTGTTTCAGTTTAAAACAGAAGTATACAAATATACTTGTCCAATGTCTATGCTTTAACCATTCACCTTAAGATGTTTTTACAATATAATTTCCTAAGTCTATTTAATATCTTCATTATCATAAAAACCAACCTGTATCCATCTTAACTCCACATCTACCACTCTTAGGGGGATGAAATCTATTTATCCCTCTGAGAACTTGGTAGACCCATAATTAATATGGATCTAAGATAGAATTTCCCTTTTAAATAGTCTATGATCACATGAATAACATGGGTCAATATCATGGGTTATCATAAACCTGAGCTTAAAAATTACTATTAGTAATTAAATAAAAATTAATAGTTGATTTTTATTTTATTTTTATTTTGACCAAGCTAAAATGTTTAACATACATTAAATTACAACATCCATTTTTACTCTTGATTGGATCAAATATTTTTTCACTCTATGCTAGTTTTCATATCACGATATTTGATACCTCTCGGGGTTTAGTAGATCCAGAGTAAAGATGGATCTATTCTGGTTTAATTCCCTCATTTAAATAGGCTACATTCCAAGTGAATACCATGGGTCAATACCATGTGCCATTTTGGTGAATACCATGGGTCAATACCATGTGCCATTTTTATTTTTATTAATACTAATATTAGGGTTAATAATGTTTTTTTGCATGGTAT
>APFE030886151.1:44272-76727 GCA_000404065.3 Pinus taeda
GGGCCTTTGGCCCAATGGATTCACTTAAATAAAACCTATTCTTTGAAAATGGGCGAATGAGTTCACTTAAATAAAACCTATTCTTGAAAATAGGCGAATGGAAGGTTGTAACTCCTAATTTCAAGGGCTAAATTTACCTTTTTTACCCTCTTCCTTAAAATAAGGTGGGCTATTTGAGGTGATTTGTAAAAATGTACTATGATACAAAATATTCGCCCACTAAAAATTTAAAACCCCTTAATTTCGCCAAAGGGTGAACATTCGCCCCTAAAATCACCCCTAATACATACATATAAACATCATCATAAAAAAATCATGATCTCTAAAGAAACTATTAGACAATGAAATTTATACATACATATATATAATCATTGGCATAAAGGAATCATGATCCCTGATGACCCTGTCATACAACAACATATATACATATAAACATTAGCATAAATAAATCATGATCCTTGACAAGCCTATTAGACAACGACATACATACATACATGTATAGATGTATACATATCAACATGATCACTATCACAACTTAATCACCAAATAGAATAAGTTCAAGGTTAATATGACTCCCTTTATCCATGCACAACATGCACGACATTGAGAAAAAATCATTGCCAACATAGCTAAGGCATCTAACGCCTCACATCCATTTACTTCACTTTTCTTGCTACATTTCTCACGATTGTGCTCCCATCATCCATTTGCGCCAATGGACCCAACCAATCTAATTGGCTATCACATTCTTGTCTTAAATTCCCTTTTACATGTACTAGGCTTTATACGAGTCTTACATTGCATGTTTAGTTTCATTCAACTCTCCCTAAGCTCCCTTAAATTTCCTCTTTCCTCAACCAATTCCAAAAGCCCTCAAAACACAAAAAGGAAAGAACAAAAATCAAACAAGAAGAAAAACCATGAAAATCAATAACAACATGATACTAAAAACAAAGTGGCATGGCCAAGCACCAGAAATAAACAAAATGGTTCAACCCCATGGTTCCCAGTGCTTCCAAGGGAAAACTCAACCCGAGCCTTCCTTAAGATTTCATCGTTGATTGTACCTAAAATATCTACATAGATATGCAAGACAAATTTGGAATGATATATACGAAACGAAATTAATAGAAGTAGGATGTCATTCTCCCACCACATATAGCACTCAAATATATGATTCAAAAGTTAGGATATTACATCCTCTCTCACCATTCAATAAAACTTTAGAAATATATTTAAAAAAAAATAGTTAAAAAATTATACACAAGTTTAACTTTACACCTAAACAAATTTAAATAATGTAATGTCAAATTCTTCCATGAAAATGTTGCTATAGCCCCTCGAGGAAAATACTAATAGTTAAAATAAAGTTATATTTAAATTAAATTTTAATGATTTGATAATTTTAGCAAATAAATCCTTCATACATATATGTATTTCAACCATATCAACGACCATTTAATGATATAAATAACTTTTTCCAATACTTAAATATCCATGTATAATTTTAAAAATAAAATAATATAACATATAAATGAAATTAGAAATATAGAATTATTTTATTTATTTCTGACCTACAATGTTTTTAATGCAAGTATTATTTAATCTTTTCATATAAATTTAAGGAACAACATCTTTCCCATACTACACTTTAGAGCACCTCTTAGTGTAGTAATTCTAAATTATATATAGATATAGATATAATGAATTTAAGAGAGTTATTTGGCATTATATGAATATTATATATAGTTTGAGTAGGTCTACTGGTGAAGAATATCATTTTTGTTTAATAGGTTACATGGTGTAATAGAGAAAATTATTATTGTTTGAATTTAAAATTTTCAATATATTAGAAATTTACTCTAATAACAATATTACTTAACTTTATATCTATCATATATTTAATAAATCAATGTAACTATAATATTTACTTAATATAATCTTAATAATCTAATTTTGGTAATCTAATTCAACCTTAATACAATCTCATCAATCACTAAATTATATTTACTATTAAATAAGTTTAATATATTTAATAACCTAATATTTTTTCAATAGTAATTTTTATACCTTCTTTAATTGTTATTATTATTATCCAATTTTAAGGTCACGACCAAGCCAGACACCATGTTGGTGTATGAGATCATAGGCCTTGTTTGTGGGACAAGGGACCCACCTCTGCGCTGTGCTTTGACTACTAAGTCTATGAAGACATACATACTCTACCCCCTTTGGTTTTGAACATATGACCTCTTAGGAGGAAACACATGCTCTTAACTATTAATCCCACTCAAGCTCTTGAGGATGGAGAATGTGTGGGCTAGGTTTTTGTCATTGCATGGTGCCACCATTCGATTTGGTTTCTTATCTGGTGCCCTCGGGGTCCTAGGTCAAGGGGAGCTAGAGACAAGATGTGATCTCAAATTTTGATGATGTCCTTTTTCATCTTTTCATGCAAAGATTTTTACTGACTTTCATCATTTGGTGTCTAGGTAGAAAAATAATAGAGGGGATTTTGGCCCTGTGGTTGACTTCTTAGTTATGGCTTTATTCAATATTTTACACTGTAATAAAAATGGCATAAAGGTATGGGTGTTTTCCAATGTCAGTGCTCATATGCTTTAGAGTGGGCGTGTTGGAGTTGCAGTTTTAGCATCCCCTTTGGGCATGCGTGGTTACAACTATTTATGCTTCCTCTCATCAGTCATTGTGCCTACATCATTTTGTGTGCATGGTCGTTATGGCTAGAACATAACTCCTTGGTAGAACTGTAAGCCCCCATCCTTCCTTTTTCCTGTATTTTTTGAATTCTCTATTTCAAGTTTTTTGTGCCTAACAGGTATCTTGTATTTGAATCATATATAGATGCCTTCCTCTTTATATGTGTCCTTATTTTCTTTTGGATATGTTTTGTATGCAGCACAATTTGGGTAGGTTCAAATCCCTTTTCAAATCTTTACCAAACATTCAAATGGGAAACATCAACCATTTGGGTAAGGAGGTCAGATATGGTCCATAATATGAAATAGAGAATTAGGGTTAAATGGGGCATTCCTATCCTATTTCAAAGCTTGAAATATGAGGCATGGTGCTTCAAAACTCCACCCAAAACAAACACTATTACATACAAAAGGACTGAATTGTAGTCTTGAATATGGGTCTGCGGGGTGGAGCTAGAGGTCCCAGAATACCAAAATGAACAACTACCTCTTTTAAGGATGTAGTAAAAGAAAAACCTTCCAACTTAGAAGAAAATATTCAAAACACTCTAGGCCCATACATTACTGAACAAATGGAGCTTTCTCTAGCCATGGAAGTTAATGTTCCAAAGGAAAACACTCTTTTCACTGCCCTCTAATCAAATGTGATTATATATATGTTTAATGGATTTTGGGGAAAACTAGAAGCATTACAACAATAGGTATTTTCCTCTTAGACAACCAACTGTTACCTTTATTTATGCTCCAAAAGATTCTTTATTGTCCAATTTGATACACATAAATATTATGATTTTGTTTTAAATGAAGGGCCTTGTTTTTGGGATAATGTTTTGCTCTTCACAACTCCATGGTTTCCATATTTCGTTGAAACAAACATGTTGGTATAAAAAATGTTGGTATGGGTAAGACTCCCAAATATACCTCTTCCCTTTTCGCTCCAAAAGGTTTTAGAGGATGTTAGAAAACAATCAAAAAATTCAAAAAGAGGGGCTTTGAAAGAACAAAGAAAGGTATTTTCACCTTTGCTAGAATATGTGGGGAGACCTCCCTTAGGAATTGTTTACCAGATCACAATATTTTAAAAGACAAAGATCATTAGTGGTCCCAATTTCCAGATTAAAATAACACAATATTCATATGTAGAAATTATTTCCAAATAGGAATTTTATGGAGAACATGGCCACAAATAAAAAACAACCCAAAAAATAATAATACACATAAGCCATGAGGATGGCAGTTTACAAATCTACATCTATCTGAGGAGGAAGAAGAAGAAAATATGGAGAATCTAGACAAATAAGGGGGCATTCAGTATAAAAATTCCACTACTACTTCTAATCATTTTGGGACATATATAGTAGTGAACTAGGAATCATAATTTCAACCAACAATGACTCAGATGGAGGATCAATGGATCATCATTAAAAATCATGCCCCCGCATAAAAAGGTTCATATCTGGATAAGGAAAACCCTCTATATACAATCGTGGGAGATTTGGATTTGGATACAATGGTCCCTAAGTCTCGAGAATGGTAGTGGGTCTACAAAAAAAGGAAAGATTCATGGGAACACAAGTGATTTCTACATTGCTTGATCTTCCCCAATGTATTTTTATTATTCCTCTTCTTTCTTTTCTAGTTTTAGAATGCACTCATATAGAAAAAAATCATGTTTGTTAGTTTTTTCCACAAGAATCTGGGTAGATTCTTGATGAATGAAAACATCATGTGTATATATTCAAAATATATTTTCTTTTCAAATATGAACGAAAGTACCTTTATCTTTTCACAGGAAAAAAAATACTTTATAGCCTTAAATATAACTTAATAGTGGTATTTTAATATTTAATATATATTTGTTTATATATATATTTTGATATATAATCAATAGATATATTTATTTTCATTTAATTATACTCATCAGAGTGAGCCACTAATAGTGAATTCTGGTAGACCATTGTCTACATAGGCAGCCATGGTGAACCATGTCCATCCAATCTAAATCATGTTCAACATGGTCAACCAATGTCAAGCATAATCAAACATGTTCAACATTACCTAACCATAGTCAATCATAGGCAACCATGCTTAACCATAATCAATTATGGTCAACCTTAATCAACCATGTGTAACCACGATCAACTTTTGTCAACCATAGTCACCTTAGCCAACCATAATAATCTCTAGTCAACCATCGTAAACCATGCTTAACCATTGTAAACCATGGTTAGCCATACTAAAGCATCGTCAACCACAATTAACATCAATCAACCATAGTTAACCATAGCCAATCATGGTTAACCATGGCCAACCATAAGTCAACATAGACAACCATAATCCTCCATAGTTAACCCCAGACCACCATAGTCAACCATAGTAAACCATGGTCAACAATACTTAATCATGTTCAACAATATCTGACCATGGTTAACCATAGTCAACCATAGTTAGTCATGGTTAACCATGAGTGACCATGATCATCCATGATCAACCATAGTCAATCAAAATCAACTATAAACACCCTAGTTGATTGTGATCTCCATGGTCAACCACGGTCGACTACATCCATCCATTCTTAAAATGGTCAAGCATATTTTAAACCATGTTCATCATTACTTAACCATAGCTAATCATAAGTAACCATGGACAACCATAGTCAACTATGGTGAACCTTAGCCAATCATGTGTTCCCATGGTCAACTTTGGTTAACCAGAAGTCACCATAGTGAACAATAATCATCAATGGTCAACCACATTTAATGATCGTTAGAAATATTCAACCATTGTCAACCGTAGCCAATTATGGCTAAATATGGTCAATCATGGATGACCATGTTTGTTTATGCCATAGCCAATCATGATCAAATATGGTCACCCTCATTGATTACATTTGAAAATAGTTGACCATCGCTAATCATGCTCACTATGGTTAAATATTGTCAACCATAATCAAACATGGTTAACTATGATCACTACAGTTGGGCATAGTCAACCTTGGTTACTAATACATAGTCAACCTTACTCAACTATGGTTATCCTTGGTTAACCATTGTCACCATAGTTTATCATAAATGATCATGGTGACCCATGGTTAATATTGGTCAATAATAGCTCGCAATGGTTGAATACATTTAACCATGGACAATCATGCTTACCATGGGAAAATACAGTCACCAAGGTTAACTATGGTTAACTATGGTCACTATGGTTGGGCATAGTCATTCATGGTTACTCATCCATAGCCAATCTTAGCCAACTATGGTAGCTTTGGTTATCTTTGGCCAATCATAGTGTCCATAGTCAACCATGGCCAATCATGGACAAATTTAGTCACTATGGGAAAAACATGCTCAACCATGCTCAACATGGAGAATAATGATTAACAATGGTCATAATTTCTAAGCATGGTCAACCATGGTTGTTTATAGTCAACCATAATTTAGCCATACTTAACAATAGTCAACCATGGTCAACCTTGGCCAACAATAATAATGTCAACCATAATAAATCATAGTTGACTATGGTCACCATGGTTAGGCATAGTCAACCATGGTTACTAATACAGGTCAACTATGGTTATATTTGGTCAACCATAATCATTGTAGTTTATCGTAAATGATCATGGTCATCAATGGTTAACAATAGTCCGCTATGGTGATCTACATCTTACCACAGTCAACCATGGTCAATCATGTTCACTATGGTTAACTATGGTCACCATGCAAAAATATGGTCACCATGGTCAACCATAACCAACTATGGTTGACTATGTTCACCATGGTATGGATAGTCAACCATGGCTTTTAGGAGAATATTTATGGATAGATGAACCAAAAATCTACTTTTATATTGCTAGTGATGATCCCGCCTAGCAACAAAAAAACAAGAAGAAATATGCTATGAAATTTTATGATCTTCAACAAGACTTTTTTGGATCTACAAAGACAATGCTAGAAAATAATGCAAAAAGAGCTTGCAAAGACTGAAAATACATGCCAAAATAAATATCAAGGAACCCAATGGAAAGAAATTTATTTTTTATTAATGAAACACTCAGTGGAGTAGAACATATATTTGAGTCTGTAATGTCCTCCTGTGTGGGACGGTCCTTTTAAGTCCCTACGCTTGGTTATAGTTGCTTTCTCTCTCTCTTTTTGGTTGAACATGAGAAAAAGAAAAGGATGGTTGAACTCAATGTGTAGAGCTCGTGAGAAATGATAACATAGTGATGACGATGATAAGGATCATGTGTAGAGAGTGAAGGGAGAACCTCTCTATTTATAACGAAATGCTAGGATAGATCTATGTCTTGTCAAACAATAAAATATTATTTGACCAAATCAAGATCTACCCATTAGGAGTATTTTTTTATATTTAAGAGAAAAAGATTAATGAAATTGTTAAAAATTATTTATTTAGTGAATTAACTCAAAAAATAATGATTAATTGAGTTAATTACGATAAGTGTTTAAAGTAATTAATAAATAAAAATGAAGTATTAATTACTTTAAGGAGATATGGTCAAACTGAATTAGAAATAATTACTAAAGAGTGATTTATTTCATAGGAGAAATGTGTGATAATTACAGAATAATAAATAAATATCAGTTTATCTAATTGTTCCTTGGTAATATGGTTGACATAGGTTAGAAATAATTACTAAATAATGATTTAATAATGATCTCAAGGGAGAGAAGTTAAATGATTAAGGAATAAAAAATAAATAGTGAATTATTTAGTTATTCCTATGGATTGGTGAAAATATTTTTTATTATTCTCACAAAATGGGTAAATATGAAAATAAAATGAAATGAATTAAATGCATTTTTGGTGTATTTTTATCCTCTTAGGGGAAATGGCTAGGTGATTAGTTTTTAGGTGATAAAAATGGTTACTCGTTCATAGTCAAACTTGGTCAACTATGGTAATCTTTGGCAAACCAAAGTGACCATGTTCAAACATCGACAATCATGGACAAATTTAGTTATTATGGTCAACTCATGCCTAACCATGCTCAACATGGCCAACAATGATTAACCATGCTCATAAGTTTTTAATATGGTCAACCTTGGTTAGCCATAGTCAACCATAATTAGCCATAGTTAACTATAGTTAAGCATTGTCAACCTTTTTCAACAAGAAAATGGTCAACCATCATCAACATAGTTTCCATGGTCAATGATGAGTGCTAGTATTGTAGCAAGAATGTTGCAACTCTTGGGCTACCAACTTTACTTTGTCAACCCGGGGTTCGTACAAATTTGGAGGTGACAGTGCTGTATACACAAGTAATAGTGATGGTTCTACCTTTTATCACGGTTCAACTGGCGAGAGACCACTGGGGTTTTCAAGATAGACTTCTATGGAGTCAGAAGAAGCTTGGTTTCTTAATGGAAGAAAGGGAAATCTACTCTACTGCATTAATGGAAAATACCAAAATTCAATGCTAAATCACACCATTTCCTAATTAAATGCGAAGAAACTATGCTTTGCAATAATGCAAATTATCATGAATCAAATGATACTATATAAGCATGGAAGTAAGAAGCATTAAACATCACTAATGTGCAAGTAAAGGGACTGAAAGAAATCCGTTTTTGTCTTCTCATGCAAAATCAAGTATGCAAACTAATTTCTTTTGGTGATGTGGTAGGTGAATTAAGGATGTTGGAAGATGGCTAGAATGGTTAGGAGATGGTTGGATGGCGTGGGAGACCCTTGGGAGGATTTTGGTGAATTCCTAGAGGTTTTCCCTCAATTCGGCCTCAAAATAGGCCATTTCAGGAAAACCTACAGGATGTACTAGAAACCTACAAGATTCCCTATAAACCTACAGGATACAGTCGAGAGCAAAATGGAAGGTGTTGGAGGTGATGGAAGGCTTAGGGAAGGTGGTATATGGGCGGAATGAAGTGAGGAAAGGTCTAGGATCACTCAGAAGTCAACAACAAAGATAGAGGATGGTTGGATTCACTCAATGTGCTTGGAAGAATTTTTGTGAAAAATGATGAAAACTAGTGAAGGCAATGTTGAAAGCAAGGAATGACCATGGTGGATGGAGTGGAAGGTGGTTGCTAGCTATGAAGTCTTTATCTCCTTCTGAAACACCTGGCCTACATAAAACATGTGTAATCCCAAAAAGCTATGTAAACAAGAAGCATTCTCATACGCTAGAAAAGCAGAATTAATGAACTAACTGCCTACATTATGCATGAGGAAAGCTGCTAAAAGGAATGAAAGCATGGATGATATCTACTTCAAGAGTGAATATAGAAGAGATGGCAATGAAATCCTACTTTGCAAAATTGATCAAATGCTAACTTAAATGCAGTAACCTCTAAAGCTTATGCAAGAAATAGAAATTTGTGTTTTGGGGGCTGCATAAGGGTCCCTTCCTTAAATCATGATCCCAAAGGGAGGAAATGAGGCCAAGACACCCACTGAAAACCTTGTGGTACTCTTTTTATCCCTGCTAACCTGCTACTTAAGTAAGGCACAAATGGAAGTAAACTAATAAACAACCAATCAAATCTACACTACTTGCAATGAAAACACATCTAAAAGAAAATTAACAATGAAGCTATGGCACTAATATAAACATACAGATACAAGAAAGAGGAACCTTCGCTACTAGGGTTGGGCCCTAACCCAAGAGATTCAGCCCTTTGAGTTAAATTAGTGTTGGCTCAAATCAAAACTCATTCTCATTACCAAAACAAAAAATTGCATCAATAAAACTTTCACAAGTCTGGAGCTCGAAAATATCTTAGAATTTTACAACAAAAATTTGAATCCTAATGAGGCTCTAAGCCTCTCCACTTATACAACTGAATTCCCCAATGAATTCCTTAAAATCAAGGAGGCTCAGCTCCTGAACTCGAGATAAACTAGCTCTTTGTCTCTCACTTGCTTGGCTGCCTTCTAATCCTCATGGTTTGGCTAGCACTCCGAGATGGTGTGATGGATGGATGAATATTCAAATAGGGAAGAAGTAAATGAGGAGGATTTACCTCCTACAGTCCCTCTCCCTTGTCCCATTTGAGTTTTAACCTTAGTGTTTGCCAAAATTCCTTGATTATCTCCTTCAATCCTGCATTCAATGCATATTAGTCCACTAGGCATAATATCCAACTCTAATTCATCCCATAAACAAAATATATAAAAGAATGTAATAAGTTGTGAGAAATGTTGGTTTGACTAAGCTAGGAGGTGAATTAAGGCCCATGTAATTATTGAATGATGAGGCTCATCATCACCCCCTATTGAAAGTGTTTCTCATCCTTTGAGCAACTCAATCAATATCCATATCCTTCATAGCTCTAGTGGCCTCCCTAACATCCCATGCCTCTGTTGTGGTTTCCTCTTATTGTTCATAGAAGCCTGCTTTCCTTTCTACCTCTTTCCACTGCCTCTTTTCTTCTTCTTCCTTCCTTCCTTCTAGCATTCCTAAGAGTAGTGGTGGACTGAGTTTCAGGCCAATCCAATTGACTTTTAGCCTTTTCATAGATTGCTTGCATATGGGTGTCCTATTTAGTGCTTCTCTCAATCTTTGAGGATAGTGGTACTTTCTTATCTTTAAGTTGTATGGCAATGTGTTCCATCTCCTTGAGCAAGCATGTATGCTATCATCCCCTAAGATCTTGAACATGTCCTCAAAATGTGAAATTGCTTGCTCTTGGGAAGCAAGATATCTAGGTACAAGCCGAGGATCATTTGCAACCAAATTATGGGTACTGATGAGGGCCATGGGATTTGACCATTCAACTCTGGCCATAAGAGGTTCAGTTTTCTCTCTTCCCAATATCTTCTTCATCTCTGCATCCCTTGATTCTTCATGGTTCATCCATGGTGCCAAAGCCATCAACTGTAAATCTCCTAGCTTGGCATTAGGGTCCCATACATTCATGTATGTTAAGGCCATGTTGTGCAAATAAAACTTAGACATCTTGGCCCTATCTTCTAGCTTGCTCTGATCACAAATATCAATGAACTGCCTGTAGTCTTGAAATGGCATGGCGCCTCTCTGTGCTAGGGTCTTGATTTGGAACTGTAGCCATTATTAATTAAGGTATAGGGCATAGGATTTAGCTAGCATCATACATTGGATTTATACCAAAGAGAGACTGGCCATAAATGCCAATTGATTCTCTCTTTCTTGCAGTTGTGCCCTCAACCATGCATTTTCTGTTTCTAGTTGATTTTTCATTATGGCCTCTTTGTCTCTCAAGCTACTTAGCTCTTTGCCCATCTCCTTGAGCTTCTCCTCGATGTGCCCAATGTCTTCTACCCCCTTATATTTGGTGATCTGCATCCATCTATGAGTTCTAGCTCTCTCCTTCTCAAGCTTGAAGAACAATGGAATAGCAAATTTTTTAGGAATGGCCATGCCTCCTTCAATAAAACTGTAGTAGGAGTCAAGGTTAGGTTGGGGGCTAGTTTCTTTTGACTATGGGTCCTCTTCTTTAGTTTCTTGCTATTGGCCTACCTCCTTTTCCAATTTTTCTGTCTCATATAGGTTCAGAAGAGTATCTTGTAGGGCTGCTTCTGCTTCCTATAGATTTTGTTGTGTATCCTGTAGGATTTCTTTTGCCTTGGAGGAGTTTGATCTAGTCATAGGTCTTCTCACATATGTGATAGGAGACTTAGGGAAAGGCATTTTCTCCTTTTGTTTAGGTGATTCTTCAATCACAATGGGAATTTTGGTTGGTGTTTGGGGTTTCCCCTGCCTTATTCTTGTTCTTTTCCTTGTCCTAAAATATAAGGGGGTCTGTCTCTGTCTTTAGCCCTTTTGCTTGATGGGGGTGCTAAGAGCAGTTAGGGTAGTTGCTGCCTCTCTCTCAGTGGGTTCTGGAGACACCCTAGGCTACTCCTCCTTGTCTTTTTCCCCCTATTTCCCATTTCTTTCTTCACCTATGTCTTTCCTTCTTCCTCTTGTAAATCCTCATCATCTTTATCAGTTTCCTCTTCAACATCCTCCTCTATTTCTTCATCATCCTCCTTCTCTTTCTCCTCTTCTTCTTCATCGTCCTCATTTTCTTCTGTTTCATCTTCTTCTTCATCCATCTCATCTTCATCTCCTTCTGTTTCTTCTTCTTCTTGCTCTACTTTTTCTTCATCTGCTTCAATATCTTCCTCTTCCTCCTCATTGACAGTAGGACTAACATGATATGTGAGAGCTTTGATGTCTTCCCCTACCTGCATATCTCTGAAAACTAACGATTGTATAGGAATTCTAAGGTTTTGGAGGGCATCTTCTATAAGGATTCTAGTTAACCCATGGTGAGCTAACTGTTGGGAATTTCCCTCTTGCACTTTGATGCTTGAGTCTATCAGTGATTGCAGCAAGAAGTATGGTATGTTGAGCCTGTGGTGAGGGGGTGTTTCTGCTCCAAATCTTAATTCCTCAACAAGCCTAAAATGATAGCCATAGACCACAATATACCTACCCTCACATGAAATGTATTTGGTAAATTGATAGCTTACCTCATTCTAGGGATATGGCAGACTTTCTCTCCTTACTCCATTTTTGTCCTCAGTGGGTTCCTCACCTTCTAAAAAGAATTTCCTTTTGGAAACCTCGCTATCTCCTTTGTCTTCCTTCCTACATGGTACTCCTATGGGAAGTATCATAGCTCTACTGATGAGTTCAGGGGTGAGTTCTATGGATGTGCCTCTTACCACAACAGTGACATGGACTCTCGTGAGTGGAATGAGAGAGAGAGAAAAATCGCGGGCCACCTTATCATCATACCCTCTTAATTTTTCAAAAAACCCCATGTAATTATGCCTTGTGAAGATTTCTAGTACCTGAGGGTGTTGTTGAATTCTCAGAGTGTTAGTGGACTCCCTCTTATTAAACCCTCCTATAATCTTGGTTGGTGAGGTTTTGAGGAGATGAGATGGTTGATACAATTTTCTAATGCAAAAGTAAAAGACTGAGATGACTATGTCAAAAAGTTCTCTTGCACAGCTGCCAAATTCACTCAAACTAGAGGATTCTTGTTAAATTTACTTGGAAAGAGGGATGTAATTATAGATCCTACCTCTTCATAGTGCTTGTTGAGGTCAACCCTATTTTTTCCCCTCCGAAAATCCTCTCGGCCTATCCTGTAGAGTATCTCTGTGTATCCTGTAGGAATCCCGTGTGCAATCTTGTAGGAATTCCTATGTAGAGAAACGGTGGTGTCTTCCTTGTTGTAGGTTGCCTGGGTATGAGAGCGACTTGTGAGAGTGAACCTCGAGGATGTGAATGCATGAATTCATGGATTCAACGATTATTTCTTCTTATGGTCATTTGGGGTGAGCTGGTGTGCTGGCAGCTGAGGTACGGTTTCCATTTTTGGACTGTTGGTCCCCACTACCACCTCATCATTCCCAACTTCCTCATAATCAATTCCCACTTCATGCTTCCTTAGCCTTAACTTCTTCTATCCTTATCCTTTCTGGTTTTGAGTTGACTACTGCCACGTGTGAGGAAAAATTGTTTTGTCTTTGTTGACTGATTGAAGGTGGCCAAGATAACTGGAACCTTTCGCTTATAAACCAACTTACTTGTAACCTTTACATCTTTTAAGTACATTATGCACATGGGAGAGTGAGTGGGATACTTACCTGTGGTGCTTAATACCTTGCTGCAGTGGTTGAAGACTGGAGGTGTTTGATGTGTATTAGCTACATGCTAGTCTTCTTCCCTTTTCTTATTTTTGTTCTCTAATGATTTTTTTTGTGGTGCAAGTACATGGCATTGAAGATGATGGTGTTGATGCTGCTTTGAAGTCCCTACTCTTGGATCATCACGATTGAAGCTTGTTGTTCTTATGATTTGTATTCTGTGGGATAGGCTGCTACAGGATTTCCCATAAGATGTCATGTAGCTGCTTCCCCCTCATAACTCTTAATCATACCTTCTACTGGGAGTTTGAGGATGGGGACATGGATGGAGAGGGAGACTAGGAGTTTGGAGGATAAGGAATACTCAGGTGATTCTCCCTATTGCTCTCTGTTTCCTTCTTTTTCAAAGACTGTGATTTGTTTTTTAAAGCTAATATATTTTTTTACGGGTGAATGCAGGGGTGCTAAAGGTGGGCATAGGTATGGTCATGGTATGATGATGTAGTGGTCCTATTTTATTGACATAGCAGATCATTTTTTTCCTTTAGGGTCGCTTCCTATAGGATTTATGGGTCACTGTGATTCCTACAGGATCATCCTATAGGTTTTCAGGGGATCCTGTAGGTTTACAGGGGATCCTGTAGAAAACAGAGTCCCCTTGTAAACTAAAGGAAAGGAGTGGACAAAATGAGATAAATGGTAGAGTGATGAATGAAAATGAGTGGAAAAATAAAATGTGAGTGAAATAGGTCTCTTGGTGATCCTCCTTTCTCTCTGATCATCCTTCTTGCTAACCTGCAAAATGGAAATTTTAATGATTTTTCTCTTTTTCTTTTTAAAAAACTAGGCTACCTCTAAGAGGTTTTCATCCTAGTTGTTTGCCCTGGGTCCCTAAAGAGACGTTTTCACCTAGGGATCTTTTTATTCTCATTTTCTCTCTCTCTCTCTCTCTCTCTTTTTTGTTTATTGACACCATTGGGCCGCCCCAAGAGGTTTTCAACCCGATAGTGGGACTCAGGCACCTCATGGAGGTTTTGACCTAAGTCCTTATTCTTTTTTATTTTTTTTTCTCTTAGCGATTTGATGAGGTAGGAGCTGAAACTTCCTCCACTACCATCATTGTTTTATTGATATCATCAATGAATTCTTGTTTTGACGATGTTCTCTTGCAAATTTTTAGTCAGTGTCCATTAAGAAGTAAAGGAATGAGCTCTTCGTATATGGTTCTGATCTGTACTAAACCATTACCATGACATCTTTCTACAACATAAGGTCCTAGCCATCCTGTCCTTAACTTGCCCTTGAAGTCTTTATACCTAGAATCATATAAAGAAGTCCAATCACCTTCTTCAAATCACTTTTCCTTGATGTTCTTATCATGCTAGATCTTCCTCTGAAGATAAATTACCTCTATATGTAGAAGGGATTGCATTTTGAACTCACCCAAACCATTCAACTGGAGCAATCTCTCTTTTTGTGCACTGCTGAGATCTAGATCTAGTTGGGCTGCCATCCTTAATGTGTTATACTCAAATTCAATGGACAACAAGACCTATTTCCCATATACTAGCTCATAGGGTGTGAATCTAGTGGTGGTTTTCTAGATGCTATTATAAGCCCAGGTGGCCTCAACAAATCTATCTGCCCAATTCGTCCTGTTGCTACTTACTACTTTGGTCAATATGCCCTCTAGTGCTCTATTGGTCACCTCTACCTATCCATTGGCTTGTGGATGATACTGAGTGGAGGTTCTATGCTTGATCTTGTGCTGGCTGAGAAAGTCTTTAATCATGTTGGAGGTAAACTGGTTGCCTTGGTCCGTGACCAGCTCTCTAGTACCCAAATTTGTAAAATACATTCTCCCTTAGGAACTCAGCTACCTTCTCTTTTGTTGTTACCTTAATTGTCTAGGTTTCAACCCACTTAGTCAGATAGTCAGTGCACAAAATGATGTACTTATTTTGTTTGGAAGGAGGGTCATAAGGTCTAATGAAGTCCATGCCCCACTTGTCAAATGGCTCGAAAGCCACCTAAGGCTGCAAAGGCATTTCATCTCTTGGAGTAGTCCTTCCCATCCTTTAGCACCGATCACACCAACTAGTATATCTTTTCACATCCTGATGAAGAGTGGGCCAATAATAGTCTGCTTGTAACACTTTGAATGTTGTCCTCCTTGCTGCAAAGTGACTTCCATAAGGTCCATCATGATAGGTCGAAAGGATGTCAAAGACTTCCTCCTCCCTGACACACCTTCTCAAGATTTGATATGAGCCAAGTTTGAAGAGATTGCCCCCAATCCAAGTGAAGGGGGTGCTCTTCCTCACTATCTTTCTCATCTCTTTGGAGGACATGTTCGGTGGGAACTATGTAGATACCAAATAGTTTTCTATATCAGAAAACCATGGAGAAAGAACTGAAATAGAAAATAAGTGCTCATCTAGTAACTGGTCATCAACCATTTCTTCTTCACCTATAGGAAAATTTATTCTGGATAAAAATTTTGCAACGAAATTTTCCTTACCAGGCTTATGAACAACAACTAAATCAAACTGTTGTAATAAAAGTAACCATCTTATAATACGAGCATTCACATCTGGTTTATTTATTAAATATTTGATTGCAGCATGGTTAGTATGCACAAATGTTTGATAACCTATAATATAATGCCTAAATTCGTTCAATGAATGCATAATAGCCAGGAGTTCCTTTTCGGTCACTCTGTAATTTAGTCCAACCTTTGACAGATTCTTACTGATAAAGTAGATAGAATAAGGAAAATTTTCATCGAACTGACCTAGGGCTGTTCCCATGGCTTTGTGTGAGGCATCATTAACATGAATATGAAAAGGAAGGGCCCAATTTGGGCCTTTAAGAATTGCTGCAGTGGTTAACTTGTTCTTTAAGGTGTCTAAGGAATCTTGACAGTTTTTTTACCATATAAACTCAGAGTCCTTGGCCAACAAACCAAATAAAGGAGAGGCCAACTTTCTAAAGTCCTTTATGAACCTTCGATAGTATCCATCTAACCCTAGGAAACTTCTGACATCTCTCTACTTTTGACGAGGTGGGACCCTTTGGATGACAACTATTTTATTTGGGTCCACCTACAGTCCTTGTTGATATATTGAATGATCTAGCACAGTCCCTGCAATCATCAAGAATTCACATTTTTCAAGACTAAGAGACTAGTTCATTTCAATGAATTTATGAAGTACTTTGACTAGGTTGGAGAGAGCCTTTTGAAAATCACAGCCATAAGGTGTAAAATCATCCATATAAATTTCCACCGTATCATGGAGTAGCTCGGAAAAAATACTTAGGACTGCTCTCTGGAAAGTGGCAAGAGCATTGCATGGGCCAAAAGGAAGGACTCTATAGGCAAAAGTACCCCAAAGAAAAGTGAAGGTGTTTTTATCCTGGTCTTCCGGGCTGATCTAGATTTCGTTGTACCCACTGAATTCATCTAGGAAAGAGAAGAACTTTTTCCCTGCCATGCCATCAAGAACTTGGTCAATGGAGCGTAGAGGGAAATGGTCCTTGTTTGTGGCTTTTTTCAACTCCCAATAACTGACACAAATCCTCCATTTACCATTATTCTTTGGAACTAATAGCAAAGGAGAGACCCACTCACTGTTAGAGATAGGGTAAATGAATCCTACATCTAGCAGTTTTTGTAGTTCTTCTTTGACTATATCTTTAAGAGTTGGATTCATCCTCCTTTGGGGCTAATGAACTAGCTTGCAACGCTCTTTGATGTATATGTGGTGAGTACACACTGAGGGGTGTACTCCCTTCATTGCTTTGTAACTCCAAGCGAAGGCATTTAGATGTCCCTTAGCATGTTGCGTAAATTCTGTTCTTGGAGAGCAGAAAGAGATGGATTAATTTTAAAGGCTCTCTCAGGGCCAAATTCTATGGTTTTGATATGGAGGGGGTTAGAATTAGCCAGGCATAGGTCAATTGGATGATTGTTTTGGGTTTCCTTTACTACATCTTCTAAGGGAAATTCACTGGGAGTTGGACATTGGAGTAGGAAATAAATCAAATCATCTTCATCCTGCTGTCCCGCTCCCATGGTTGTTTCTAAAGTATAAAGTTGGGTAGAATAAACTTCATCTTCTTCCTCCTCTTCCAACCATAAAGGTAAATCATGCTCTAAGGATGGTTGAGCTGGAGGATATAGGACAAATTGCTTGGACATATGCACATTCTTGATGGTCATATTCCCAGCTCTATAGCTAATGTAAGCATCAACAGTGGCCAACTAGGGTCTCCCAAGGATGAGACAGTAACCAGTAAGCTTAGCCTTAGGCTGGAGAACTAGCAAATATATAGGGTACTCCCAAGAGTCAATGGAGACCATCACATCCTCCACAATCCCCTCAGGGGTCATTGTGGAGCAGTTTGCAAGTTGTAGAACTGTTGTGGTCTTCCTCAATGAACCTTGGAGGTTGAGCTTGAGAATGTTGTCCTTAGTCATCACATTAGTGGTAGCTCCAAGATCTATCAATGTGTGTGGGACAATGGTGTCATTGATGTGCACATCTACTACGGGGCTTTCAGGGTCCAAGTACTACGGATAGTGATGAGCCTCATAAATGGGTAATTATATGGGCTCATTTTACCTTCTAACTTAGTCAAATCAACCATTCTCTTAGCTTATTATATGATTTTCTAATTATATTTATGCTTATAGAGTTGTTGAGTTAGTTATGATGCCATGTGGTCTAACATGTGTTTAATGCAGATTATTGGTGAATTTCAAGGTCAAAGTCAAGGATCCATTGGAAAAATGGCAGCAATAAATCGAAGTGGACAAATGAGAGGACATACAGGAGGGAATCCCCCTCATTTATTACTCCTCACTTTGAATTCCTCTTCATTCAGCTCAGAGTACAAATAGCCGAATCATGCACTAGAAGGCAGCCGAGCAAGTGGAGGATGACTGATGATTATCTCAAGTTTTGGGAGCCAAGCCTCTCTGATTTTAAATAAGCTGTTGTAGCTTCATTTGTATATGTAAAGAGGCCTAGGGCCTCACTAGGGTTGGAATTTTGTTGGATTTTTTCTTATGTAGACTCTGCTCCAACTTCGAGCTTATTATTTTGTGACGGTTTCATGTAATCTTACTATAGTTTTGATAATAAAGATGGAATCCTTGTTGAGCTAGCACTAAGTTACCTCAGAGGGCTGAAGCTCATGGGTTAGGGCCCAATCTAGGTAGTCAAGCTCCTCTTTAATTGCATTTGTATGTTTTATTTCAGTTTGTAGATTAGGTTACTGTTAGATGTATTTCTTTTATGGTTAAGAATAGGTTGATTTTGATGATTCAGTAGGTTGCTTCCATTTGTGCTTTCCATAGTAGGTTAAATAGCAAAAAAGACTCAAAAGGCTAACAATAGTGCCTTGGCCTCTGTTCTTCCCTTTGGGACCATGTGTTGAGGCAAAGACCCTCTTGTTGCCCTAAAAACATAGATTTTCCTCATTCATAGGATTTCTAGTGTTTGCAGCTTTTTAGTAGTTTAATAGTCCAATTTTGTTTTGCTTCATATCTTCTTCATCAATGTCACTTATTTATTTGCAATAGTATTCTTTCATGCTTTCCTTTCTTGTGGCATTTCTCAGCATTTCCTTTCATAGATCATAGTTTAGACCATTTTTATGCAAACCTCTGTTTTTCTAGATGCACTCATTTCATTGATTGTTTGATCTTATTGGTTCACTATCAGTTCCTTTATAGTAGATCTCTTCAAGTAGTAGGCTAGCTTATCAGTCATCCCATCCTCCATCTGATCCATGCCCTATAGGGCGCCCAAACCTCACCTCAATTCTGCCTTAGTTTCCTACATTTTCCATAGAACTTCTTCCTCTCTTCATCTTCCTCTCTCCTGGTGATTCTTGGTAGACCCTAGACACCCTAACACCTCATTCCAACCTTCATCCACCTTTTCTACCCACTCTCACACCCCCAAAAAAGTGAAAACTGCTCTCGGACTCCTCTTGTAGTTGCCCTGTTTTTCTCTTGTAGATTTCCTGTGTCCTCTTGTAGATTTCCCTTTAGGTTTTCTTTCGAAAGCCGTGTGTGGGAAAATCCTCCATAAGGCCACCTGAGACCTCCTATGACCCGCCCACACCATCCTACATCCTCTAAAGTTCCAAAAACTGCCTTCAACACCACCTATTCGTGGCCACATTGACACACAATAAATTCCATGCATGTCAAATTGACATAAAAATACATAAAAATCCAAAACGATGCTTTTTGCTTATTTACTTCCAGAAATATCTTAGATAGATGTTGTTTACTTACTTGAGTAGGTAATGGGATTCCTTTTATGGTTTTCATAGTGCTTTCTACAAAAGTAGGATTAGTTGGTTAATTAGGGTTTACTAAGTTTGCTTTACATTTCAGTCTTTCTCCTTTCTGCAGTTAGAGTAGCATCTGTAGAATAATCTTTCTATCTTTTCATCACATATAGAGCTTCTTCTGGAATCCATAGAAGTTGGCTTGAGCTCCTAGTGATCTTGCATCAGCTGACCAAGTGACAACTTGTAGTAAGAACTAGTACTTGTGCATACAACACCGACGCTTCCAAGTTTGTTACGAACTACCTGGTCGATAAGAGTAAAGTAGGCAACCCAGGTGTTGCAACATTATTGCTGCAATACTGGTGCTCACCATTTTTTGGTGTCATTTCTGGGGAAGTGTTAGATTATTCTGTGATCACTGATTTCTTCTATTTTCTATTGCAACATTATGCTAATAGTTTATTTCAACAAAAAAAGACTAGTCCTTTCCTTTCCTTCAGTTCTGCATTTCCTTGCTTTCCTTTTCAATTCTGTAAATTTCATTTGAGCAAGAGTAGACTAGTCATTCCTTTTCCTTCAGTTCTGCATTTCCTTGCTTTCCTCTTCAATTTTGCAAATTTCATTTCAGCAAATTCATTTCAGTTAGTTGCAATTTGTTTTGTTCAATCAATTTCAGTTTTGAAAGTACTATCAGTGTGGGAAAAAGGAAACAAAAACCAACTAAAAAAGATTTCCTTTCATACCTCGTAGGAATAGAGATAACTCAGGAAAAAAATTTCCGAACACCCCCACTGCTTGACACAGCTAGCCTTCTCTCTTCTTTGGTGGCTGTGATCAAGAAGAACCCTTAGGTGAATAGCAAGACATATTTGGAGAACCTATAGGGGAGGATGAAGAAGAAAACATTCCTTTAGAGCCAATGGCTGAAAATAGAAATGCTAGGGGGAATGGAGAGAGCATAGAGGGTACCTTTCCCATTCAGGAGACCAATGCGGACACCAAAATGAAGAATATAAGCCCTTCTACTCTATCTCATTTCCATGGTTTGACTACAGAAGATCCTGACACCTTTTAGTTTGAGTTTGTTGTTATTTTTCGAACCTATGACTATGCAGAAGATGAGAAAAAGTTGAAACTATTCCCTTCTACTCTCAAGGATGCAGCACTGCGCTGGTTCATGGGATTACCTAGAAATAACATCACAAATTGGGCTCAGATGCAACAAGACTTTAACAACAAGTATCGAGACTATTGTAGGTCAAAATATACTAAAGAATAAATCTTCTGAATGACCATAGGAAGGGATGAGTCCCTAGAAGACTATGAAGGGAGGTTCCAACTCAATTACAAAAGGGTCAGGTGTACACTTGACCCTGCATCCTTGAAGTTGGTCCTGCTCAGGGGAATTTGGGAAGATATTTTAGACACCCTCCATCTATTGGCCAGGGGAGACATCTACCAACTATCTTATGAGGACATAAAGATGGTTTTTAGAAACCATTCTTGAGAAGCCAGAAAGAAAGGTAGGGGGAGTCAACCCATAACCAGTACCTCTTCCTCTAACTCATCCATTAAAGGAGAAATTGGAAACATGTTGGAAGACTTCAAGAGTGAGATGCTGCAGACTCTTGCCATGCAAATGGATACCTTACATATCAAAAGGAAACAAGAGGAAGCAGAGAGGGCTTTGGCCATTTTTTTCCCTAGATGCATCAAGAGACATCTTAGGAATGAATGCCCATTGAAATCTATAGAGGTTTGTTTAGTCTGTGAAGAAAATCATTCTATAGATAAGTGTCCTTCCTTACCTTGAATTAAAGTTGTATATCAAGGGGCTGAGGGAGTCACTGAATAACTTTATTACATAAACGAAAGGAGGTCACATGGACCTAAACCATACTAGTAGGGGATGCAAGGGACATCTCAGGCATACTACAACCCCAACCAGGTAACTTCCATACCTTCTAGTGGCCCTCCTGCTCATCCTTCCTAGTCCACGCCTCCTCCTTGGTCCTTCACATCTCAATATCATGCCCAACCAACTACTCATTCATTTCAATCCTATGCTCAGCAACAACCTCAGTGGAATGCATCTCATCAGGCATGGAGGCTCCAATACAACTCTCTTCCTACTCTTTTTCCTCCACCACCAACCCAACCATAGACGTTACCTCCTACTCCACCAAATGCCTGCCTAGCCAAATCCGAACCCAAACAATAGATAGGCTCAACAAATGTATAGTGGGGAACCATCATGCCCAACTTATGTGGTGGAGATTTGGGAAATTAACATGTGATCTAGGAAAGTTCTCCTAAATAGCTAGTCTCCACCTAGTGAGGTTGAGGAAGATAAAGAGGAAAGCGAACCTAAAGAAAATCCACCCTTTCGTGAGAGACTATGTGCGATAGTCTAGCTTACCCCAGAAGAGACTGAACTCCTGGGGGAATTGAAACATTTATGTGTGAAGATACCACTTCTCCAAGCCATAAAATATGTGCATATCTATAGTAGGTTGATCAAAGAGAAGTGCTTTAGGCATCCAAGAAGGCACAAGAGAGATGCCCCAACCATCAATGACATAGGACAACTGTCTGACCTGATGTTAGGGTAGGTAATATGTCCAAAATATCTGGACCCTGGAAGCCCAGCAGCTGATGTCTACATCAATGGCACCATGATCCCTCATTCCTTGATTGACGTGGGAGCTACCATTAATGTGATGACAAAGAACACAATGCTCAAACTTAACGTCCAGGGCTCCTTAAGGAGGACCATGATCATGCTACAACTAGCAGACCGCTCCACCATGACCCCTGAGGGGATTGTGGAAGATGTGATGGTCTCCATTGATTCTTGGGAGTACCCTGCTGATTTCTTACTTCTCCAGCCAAAGGCAAAGCTCACTGGGTATCCTCTCATTCTGGGAAGACCCTGGTTGGCTACTGGTGATGCCTACATCAGCTGTCAAGCTGGGAACATGACCATAAAGAACAAGCACATGTCCAAGCAGTTAATCCTATATCCTCCTGCCCAACCCCTGCTATAACATGATATACCTCTCTGGTTGGAGGAGGAAGATGAGGATGAAGTTTATTCTGCACCACTTTTTGCATTAGAAATCACCATGGGGGGAAAACAACAAGATGAGGATGATATGATGGAAAATCTGATTCAGAATCCACCTCCTAGTGTATCACCATTAGAGAACATAGTAGGAGAAACCCAAAACAACCCCTCAACTAATCTCTATGCACCTGACTCCACTTCTCTACGTGTTAAGAATATAGAGTTTAGCCCAGAAAGAACCTTGAAAGAAATCCATCCCTATCCACTTCCCAAGAGAAGGAATTGTGTAGCCTGCTAAGAAAATGCCTAGATGCCTTCGCCTGGAGTTATGAGGAGATGAAGGGAGTGCACCCTTCAATATGTACTCATCATATATACATCAAGGAAGATTGCAAACCAGTTAGGCATCCTCATAGGAGGATGAATCCAACACTTAAAGATATTGTTAAGGAAGAACTGCAGAAATTGCTTGATGTGGGATTCATCTTTCCCATCTCTAATAGTGAATGGATCCCTCCTTTAGTGCTAGTGCCAAAGAAAAAATGGTAAGTGGAGAATCCATGTCGACTATTGGGAATTGAACAAAGCCACTAAAAAGGACCATTTTCCTTTACCTTTCATAGAACAAGTGTTAGACGACCTCGCAGGGAAGAAGTTTTTCTCTTTCCTAGATGGGTTTAGCGGGTACAATCAGATTCAAATAAGCCCAGAAGACCAAGATAAGACAACTCTCACTTTTCCTTGGTGTACCTTTGCATACCGGGTCCTTCCTTTTGGTTTTTGTAACGCTTCGGCCACTTTCCAAAGAGCGGTATTGAGTATATTTTCTGAATTAGTTCATGATGCAGTAGAGGTATACATGGATGACTTTACTCATGGCTCTGACTTTCAGGAAGATTTATCTAACCTAGGAAAATTTCTAGATAGGTGTATTGAGATGAACCTATCCCTCAGTCCAGAAAAATGTGAATTTTTTATGACTGAAGGGACAATGTTAGGTAATGCAATATCTCAGCAGGGACTGCAGGTGGACCCCAACAAAATTGCCCTCATCCAAAAGGTCCCACCTCCTCAAAAAGTGAGAGATGTCAGAAGTTTCCTTGGCTTAGCTGGGTATTACAAGAGATTCATTAAATATTTCAGCAAGCTAGCCTCACCTTTGTTTGGCTTCTTAGGCAAAGATGTCGAGTTCATATGATCAGAAAACTATTAAGAAGTCATAGATACCTTGAAGAGCAAGCTCGTGACTGCCCTAATTCTGAGAGGCCCAAACTGGGCCCTACCTCTCCACATTCACACAGATGCCTTGAACAAAGCAATAGGGGTAGCCTTAGGACAAATTGATAAAAAGTTACCTTATGCCATATACTTTATAAGCAAAAACTTATCGAAGGCAGAGTTAAACTAGACAATGACCGAGAAGGAACTCCTGTTGTTGTGCATTCCTTAAACAAATTTAGACATTTTATCACAGACTATCAAACCTTTTTGCACACTGATCATGCTACGATTAGATATTTAACGAAAAAACTAGATGTAAATGCTCGCATTATTAGATGTTTGCTTTTACTGCAGCAATTTGATGTGATAATTATGGATAAGCTTAGTAAAGAAAATGTTGTTGCCAACTTTTTGTCTAGAGTAAATTTGCCTGTAGGTGAAGAAGGAATGGTAGATGACCAAATGCCATATGAACATCTATTTTCTATCTCAATACTCTCTCCATGGTTTGCTGATATAGCAAACTACTTGGTTTCAGCCTAGTTCCAATCACAATTGTCCTCAAAATAGAAGTGCAAGATAGTAAGGAAAAGCACTCTTTTCACTTGGATTGGGGGCAATCTCTTCAAACTTGGCCCAAATCATATACTGAGAATATGTGTCAGGGAGGAGGAAGTCCTTGAAATCCTCCTGACCCGTGATGACGGGCCTTGTGGAGGTCATTTTGTAGCAAAAAGAACTGTCTTCAAGATATTGCAAGCAGGCTACTACTAGCACACTCTTCATCAGGATGTGAGGAGATATATTAGCCAGTGTGATCGGTGTCAGAGGATGGGGAAACCTACTCCAAAAGATGAGATGCCCATGAAACCTCAAGTGACCTTTAAGCCATTTGAGAAGTGGGGCATGGACTTTGTGGGTCCTATCAGCCCTCCTTCAAATCAGAAACAATACATCATTGTGTGCACCGATTACCTGACAAAGTGGGCAAAGACAAAAGCAATCAAAGCAGCGATAGAGGAAAAAGTAGCTGAGTTTTTGAGAGAGAACATATTCTACAAGTTCGGGTATCCAAGAGAGTTGGTCACAGATCAAGGCAGTAATTTCACTTCCAATTTCATTGAAGACCTGCTCACACATCATAGAATCAAGAACAGGACCTCCACCACTTACCATCAATAAGCCAACGGATAGGTGGAGGTCACTAACAAAGCATTGGAAGGGATCCTAACCAAGGTAGTGAGCAGTAGCAGAAAAGACTAGGCGGACAGATTAATTGAGGCCACTTGGGCCTACAACACAGCATGGAAGACCACCGCAGGGTTCACACCCTACGAACTAGTCTATGGGAAGAAGGTTTTGATGTCAATAGAATTTGAATTCAATACACTAAGGATGGTAGCTCAGCTGGACCTAGACCTCAGCCATGCACAGAAAGAAAGATTACTTCAGCTTAATGGATTGGATGGACACGGATTGTAGGCCCTTCTCCATATAGAGGTAGTTCAGCTTCAGAGAAATATATGGCATGACAAAAATATCAAGGAGAAGAAATTTGAAGAGGGAGATTGGGCACTACTCTATGATTCAAGATACAAATATTTCAAAGGCAAGCTAAGGACAAGATTGCTGATACCCTACACTGTAGAGAAATGCAGTGACAATGGTTTAGTTTTGACCAAAACCATTGATGATGAAGCCATCCCCATGCTTGTCAATGGACATTGGTTGAAAGTCTACAAGAAACCCCTCTCCAAGTGAGAGTTCATTGAAGATTTGAATGAGACAGTGATTGTAGTGGAGCATGTCTTAGCCTCCACTTCACCCACTCAATGAAGAAAAAGAAAAAGAGAAATAAAAAATAAGGACTCAAGTGAAAACCTCCATGAGGAGCTTGAGTCCCATCATTGGGTTGAAAACCTCTTCTGAGGCGGCCCAGTGATGTCAAAAAAAAGAAAAGAGAAAAAGAATAAGATCCATGGGTGAAAACCTCCCTTGGAGGTTCCCAGGGAAGGAAATTAGGGTGAAAACCTCCCTGAGGTGCCCTAGTTGTTTTCAAAAAAAAAAAAAAGGGAAAGAGAAAAATGAATTTTCATTTGCATTACAGGTTTGCAGGAGGACTACAAGAAGTAGAAGAAGGTGCTAAGGGAACCTTGACATCCACACTAGCACCTATCCTACCTTCTCTACACTTTTCTGCATCATCTTTGGTATTTCTTTCACTGCACTATACTTCTTTTTCAAAAACTATGTTTTCTATAGGAGGCTCTGTGTTTTCTCTAGGAGGCTCTTGTAGGAATTACAGAGCCATACATGGATATAAATGGCAGTTTGAGGGGTGGAGAAGCTTCATGAAGAACCTATAAACCCTCCTACAGTATTCAAACCTCCTTTCCATCATTTCCAAGCCTGCATCACACCCCACGCATCATTCTTCTTCTTGTCCAAGAGAAACACAGGAAAAAACAGTTTTTCAGGAAAAGAAAAAAAAGAAAAAATAAGAGAGGAAGCAGTACCATCCACCTCACCTGAAGCCTACCTACTACCTCTCCATATTTATATACACCTTTGACATCATCCTCATAGCTCCAAGCACAAAAAGAAGCTAAATTTTCAAGGGGAGAAGCAGCGACAAGAGCTCCTATAGGAATTCCTGTAGTAGTTGATCCCATTAAAATCCAACACCAACATCAAGGGAGTGCAAACATGAAGGTTGAGAAAACACCTAAAGATTAGATCTAGCTAGAGAAGAACCTACATAAGACACAACCATACATTAGCAAGCAAACAGCATGCATCAAAAGAAATAAAGGCATGCAGCAGAGAGAGAGCCACAACACTTCATAGCAAACACATTGAGATCACAGGTAAGTAACTAACTCGCTCCTCTGTTTGCATTTGTGTAATTAGAAGTCATGGAAAAGTAGTGAGATAGTTGAGGTTGAATGAGGGAAAGGTGGCCATTTAACTTGGCCACCTTCATCTAGTTGACTCCACTCATCCGAGATGTCACCCACACGTGTGCACAGTCAACTCAAGAAAGATGTCAAGGACAGGTAGTGGAGGAAGTGTGAACTCCGATGAAATCATTGGGGGTGATTACAAGGAGGGGCCATGATGACAAGGCAAGTGGGGACCAACGGTCTGAATATGGCCAACGAATACTTTTCCAGCTCACCCCCCATCACCATAAATATCCATAAAGGGTAATAAGTACTCCTTCCTGAGCATTCTCACAAACTTTTCCTTCATTCTCTCCTCGTAACTCAGCTATAGCTGTCTCCTTGTGCCCCCAGAACCTCGTAACCATTGTCCTCCATCGATCTCTCCCATATTCCTGCTCTCATCATTTTCTACAGGAGCACCTATAGGTTCTACAGGAGCACCGACAAGAATTCTACAGGAGGGACAGTAGGCTTCTATAAGAGGGGCTGTGAATTGTTTTGAAGGGAGAAAACACGAGTTTTAGCACAATTTTCAGTTTGAGGAGGTATGTTCCATGCATTCCCCCATTGAATATCAATAGATTCAAGAAGTGGTTTCAATTTGAGGAGGAAATAAGTCTTTAGGAGAGGAGAAAATACATAAAAAAAAATTCTGCTTATTTAAAAAAAAACACAATCTCCTCTGTTTCTTTGTTTTTCTAAAAAATTGTTGCCTCCATCTCCTCATTTGGTTTCCCAAAAGATTATAAACAAAATGACAAGAGGGTTTATGAGAAAGGAGCCCACTAACTCCACTAGGCTCTATGCACATCCACAAGTGGTGGACATCTTCACAAGGGAAAATTGGGTGAATTTCTTTGAGAAATTCTGAGGGTTTGATGAGGAGATTTCCCAAGAGTTTTCTCTCTCTCTAGTACCCCACACAAGAACTCATGCCACAATCACAATCACCTTTAGAGTTATTTCCATGGAGATAACCCCTAAATTTATCATTAGGGTCACTACCCTTCCTCTTGGGCTACCTTGGAGTAAGGGTGAGAAACCAATTGGCCAAGCTGCCAAGAAAAACTTTTTCCAAAACAATGAAACCCCTGTAGAGGTTAGAAATGGCATTAGAAGGGGTAGCATACCATATCCTTAGGATGAGGTTAGCTACCAAATAATAAAATACATTTCTTGTGAGGGGAGGTACAACATTCTCTATGGTTATCACTTTAGAATCCTCCATGAATTAAGGTATGGTATTGACACTCCAATACCTCAGAAGCTTAGCATCCACTACTACCTCCTATAGTCCCTCATTGACTCCAGAACTAAGGTTCAAGTAGGAAATTTAGAGCAACTAGCTCACCATGGGTTAATCAAAATCCTAGTGGAGGAAGCCATCCATACATTTACACTCCCTATAGCATGGGAAGTTTTCCGAAACATGACAACTGAGGATGACATAAAGGCCTTAACCCATGATGTCAGTCCTGATGGTAATGAGGAGGAAGAACAACAAGGGGGAGAAGGTGAAGCTACTGGTAACTTAGCAGAACAAGGAAGGAAGGAGGAAGTAATAGAAATAGAGGAGTGTTGAGTCCCAAACCTGCACTTCCCTATATACCCTTTCAGCCTTCTTTTTCCATTTACTTCATCCACCCAGCTATCAAATCATTGCATATTAGTCTAAAAATAGCTTATGAAATGGTTTCCTAACTATGTTTATGACTGTTGTTTGATTTAGATTTTTTGTTCAAACAGCTGCGGAAACTTGTCACTTTCCACAGCCAGCCCAACTTTCCGCAGCCATTTTTTCAAAAAAGCTATGCTATAGGTGTCCAATGGAGAAACTGGCCATATGGGCAGGATGCAGGTGACATGTACATGGAGTGTGTCCTCTCAGATAAGCCAAATCACTCATAAACGGTCATGGTCAACGATGGTCAAAGGAAGGGCCAAATGAGGAATTTTGCGGTGGCACGACTCTATTTTGGCCACATGAAGGTTTGCGTGGCACAATCCTTCATTTCTGGAGGTACTGGCACAATTGTCGACCAGCCTGTGAACTGAATCAAGCAGCCACCACTCCATGGAATCAACTGCCGTAATGACCATCACGCTAAATCTCAGGCCGTGGAGATTTACGTATCTCTTGGCAGCACCAAATCTAGGAATTAGTTACTAGCATTTTCACTTATAAATAACACGTTGATATACGCTGGATAATTAGTCTTTAAGATGTAATTTTGACTGTTGTTTCAGCCCACTGTACTGTACTTTCCTTTGCTTATTTCTGCAACTCAATATATGAGAAGAAAGCATTCTTGAATCCAATTTGTGATTAAGTAGTTGGCTGGCTGAGGTGACAAAGGGTCCCTGTACACCAAAGTTTTGTATAGTTTCTTACTTGCTTTTGTTTACTGTTTTTTGTAGTCATTACTTGTATATATTTTATGCTGTTATGATGTTCATCACTGTCCATATTTCATGTTTTCTTCATAACTGTTAAGCTGATCAGTGCTTCTTTTACAGGTTGTTTTAGGCAGCCCGGGCAAATTTACATATTTTTGATAGCTACTGACATGAGATCATCTTGTCCTTTCTGCTGATTTTCATTTACTAAGTTTAATTCTAGCATTGTCATTTCTTTCAAGTTTTGTTTTGCTTAATTACTTTTCCGCCATTTAGACATCATATTACTTACCTGTTTATGATTTCCTTTCTATAGCCAAGCGACTCAATTAGTAAGGAATCAGAATATTACTTGAAGTAGTGTGATCTAGTTTGCTTTCTTGCAAGTTAGAGATTGAATTACTTGTGTCATTTTCAAGAGTTGAAATATGAATGAGTAGTTAAATCTTAGTTTCCTTTTATGCAATTTACTTTCCTGCAATTTAGATATCATAATACTCAGCTTGTTTATGATTACTTTCTATAGCCGGACTGAGTCGAAAGGTGATGCGTCAGAGTATGGGTTGAAGTAGTGTGATTAAGTTTTCTTTGCTTTCAGTCTTTGAGTTGCTTTAAGTTCAGATTTTATTTTCTTTTTGATACAACAGTAAGGATACTGGGCCATTGTCACTAGTTCATTGTTTTGGTGCATTTACTTCTTTTTGAGAATTGATTTCATTACAGTCAGTTTGGAAACTTTCCTTTTGAGAACTTTTAAGTTTGGAAACTCATTGGAGAAATCACCATTACCATTCACACTTCATTTTCAATTTCACTATCTCACACTAGGGAATCCATAGAAGATAAACCCAAAAACAAACTAAAAACTAAAAAACGACAAAAGACTAAGGAAAAGGTTATCTTGCACATACAGTGCACTTCACTTCATCAGTTTACGACTCCCGGATTGCCATTTTAAATAGCAATTTAGGACATGCTAAATTGACCAAACATTTTGGCACCGCTGCCGGGGAAGTGAAACTAGGTAGCCAATTTCTTAAAAAATATATATATATTAAAAAACAAAAAATTGTTTCAAGGAAGGAAAATTGATAACCTCTCAGAGTATGCTCTCCTCTTGCATGTAATGTGACCTGGAGGATCAGAAATGAGAAAGTTATTCATTTAATAGTTTCTTGATTATGCTCTCTTATTGCACCTAGAGTGACCTGGAAGATCAGAAAGAGAATTATTAGCCCGACTTGAAGAAAAACAAAAAATGACATGCATAGAGCAAGAGATTCTAGGGGAAGGTTTTTAGCTAGAGCCAAGAGTTCGATTTTTACAACTCCATCTACTTCAAGGACTAGACAAGAGACACCTCCATCATCTCCAACTCATACTCCTAACCTTAAGATTCCTGGGGTTCAAGAGGCAGTAGTTGAATTAGGAGACTCTCCCACACCATCCATCAACTCTGAATTAGGAAAAGATCCTTTCTTTCCTTCTACAGGGAGACACATTGTAATTGAAGAAGTAGAATCACCTGAGGAAGAAGAGGGAGAAATTCCTCCTCGTTCACCATTAGTAGAGGAACCAGAGGACTCTGAAATCTCTGAGGAAGCTATCATGATAGAGGAGGTAGTTAACGGATTTGGTAGAGGTAGAGGTAGAGGAGGGGGAGGAGGAAACAATGGAGGAGGTAGAGGTAACAATGGGGGAAATAGGGATGGAGATAACTCATTCAGATTTCCTATAGTCGATGAGGATTCTCGAGCAACAAGGAAAAATATTTCACCATATGTCCTCCAAAACTTTCATGGGTTAAGAAATGAGGATCCTGAAACATTTCTACTTGAGTTTGAGGTCGTGTGTCGAACTTATGATTATCTGGAAGACTCTCAAAAACTCAAATTGTTTCCTTCAACATTGAAAGGAGTTGCTTTGAAATGGTTCATGGGAGTACTCACCCAATCAATTAGGACTTGGAATGATATGAAACAAACATTTTTGGATAGATACCTAGACTATTGCATGCCCACCAATCATAAGGACGAGGTATTCAAAATGGTACAAAAAAGGGATGAAAACTTGGAGGATCTACTTGAAAGATTTCAGTATAACCTCAAAAGAGCAAAAATGAGTAACCTCGATGAAGAAACCTTGAAAGCCCTTCTATTAAAAGCCATTAGAGCTGAATGGATAGATATTTTGAACATGATGGGAAAAGGAGATATATCTCAACTTCCACTTCATGATATAGCAGAGCTATGTGTCCATCTCTCAAGGGGAAAATCAAAAACTGGGAAAGGGCCTAGAGATCCTTCTCTCATTAGAGCAAACAAATATGCAACTGGATCAGTAAGTAGGGCTAAGATTGGCAATATGCTTGATGAATTCAAAACTGATATCTTAGGGAGTCTGAGTGAGCAACTAGACACTCTTAAGATACACAATAAGCAGAAAGCAGAAGCTGAAGCTTTGGCCATCTTTTGCCCAAAATGTAGAAAGAAACATGCTATAAAGGAATGTCCCTTGGATGCAAAAGTTGTAGAAACATGTATGATTTGTTCAGAGAATCATGAGACCAAGGATTGTCCTTCAATTCATGGCCTCAAAGCTGTCTTTAAGAAGATCCAAATACAATTGAGTCTCTCTATTTTGTTGCAAGGAGACCTTGGCAGGGGCAATAAAACCAAGGGTTTAACAACTCTATGAACTTTCAAACCCCACCAAATTGGAATCCTTGGCAACAACCTTGGCCCCAACAACAAAATCCATTTCAATCATGGGTACAAGGTATGCAAAATCCTTATGGGAGATTTGCTCAATTTTATCAATATCCTCCATATTTTAAAAAACAACAAGCTTCACAACTTCCAAATCAAAATCCATAACTATCATTGCCATTTCCACAACAACAGCAACCTTCTCAACAGAATCCAAATTCTCAGTTCTTGCTTCCATTCCAACAAAAGCCAAATCAACTTCCTTCCCATCCATTACCAAACCCCAATAATAAAAACCCTCAAAATGCTTACATAATAGAAGGTCAAAAATTTCCTACCTATATGATTGTTCCTCTCAATGATGTTGATGAGCCCCAATTTTGGTACAATTTGGGCTCATTTTGGCCTATTTTACTTGCTCAAACCATTCATCTTTATTTGCTTATGCATGCATTTCTTAGTTTATTCATGTTGTTT